>JAPYZE010000270.1:2175-73861 GCA_030522805.1 Leptomastidea abnormis
AGATTTATATATAGATCTATATATATATATATATATATATATATATATATATATATATATATATATATATATATATATATATTCCGCAAGCTCAACGTAGGTCAACGAGGCTAATAGGTGCTATAATTAAAAGCTATATACGTTGGGGTAAAAGATTCAACCGAGGCCAATAAACCGTCAATCACGAGAGGAGACAAGGAAAGAGAGGATCGAACTTTTCGTGTATATGTATGTATGTATGTATGTACCTTCCCGGAAGCTTGCAAGCTTTTTCATTCTCGTTCCCTCTCTCGCTATTTCAAGCTGCGAAAAATAAATTCGGTATTGAGAGTTGATAAGTGTAAATGTATGTATGTATGTGTGTGTGAGCATGTCAGAGTCTGACGTCTGATCTGTGCTTTAATTTAAACTGATCTCTCCGGAGTTATAGCGTGAAGTTACTGAAATTTACTAGTTCTTATATCATTCAATCTCGATAGCTTGTGTTTGAGTTTAGTTATAGCGTGTTATAGATGCAAGTAGACGATGATATGTTGGTCTATCATTTTAATATGAATTTATATAGATATATTTTTTAAAGAAATATAAATTTATATTATTCGTTTATTTTGACTTTTGATCAAGTTTTAAGAAATTAATAATAAAATTAAATTTTTTTTTTAATTTATTTTGTAACTTGATTAATTTCTTGTTTTTATATCGTTTTAAAAGTATTTTGTTTTTAACTGTATATACGTGAAAATTCTACTTCTGACAAATAATTTATGCAAATTCACATGAAAGATAAAATAAAACAAAATTTTTTTATATTCAACAGTTACAAAAAGAAAAAAAAATTTTATTTTTAAAATCATAAAAATTTACTACTTTCCTGATGAAATGTGAAAACATAAAAATGCATTTTACTTTCTATCTCGTTCTCTCTTTCCAACTTTTACTCGCCAAAAACAATTTAACGCAAGTTTTACCATCCCCCCCTTTCCTCTATCTCTACTGCTGTCAATTTTCCACCAAGAGATTCTAATTTCTCTCAATTTCACTTTCCAAGGACGCGTATATATACGTAAAAGCGCGTTCATTTTTAATTTTCATCCCTCCCGGTTTTTTTTCCCCTTTCCTCAGTCTACCTCTGCTATACCGTAAAGTGGCGATTATCAAACTCGCTTGGAAAAATATTCGTCTTCTCTGTACCTTTTTTTTTGTATATACGCAAATCTTACAAAGTATACAACGTTGTTAAATACTCTTTTTTTTTCTTAAAGATTGTACTTGAAAAGTTACTCGTCTAAATACATATATATATTTTTTCCTTGAGACTTTGATAAGTTAAAAATATTATAATTTTAACTTATGTTAAAGAAAATAAAAAAAAAAGAATAGTTAAAAAATTACAATCTCATGTAAATAACCTTGTATAGGTTACGACATAAAACTTTGATAATACACACATACAATACACACATACACACAATATATATTGTTACGTGATACATTACGTTTATCTACTAACGAAGCGTGTAATAATAATGAACAATAACGCAATCGACCAAGATAACCCGTATATACATATACTGATTTTCTTTGAATTTTCTTTTTCCTTCTATTTTATTAATAAATCAGTCTTTTAGGTCTTTCAACTAAAGGCTTTAAAAAAAATTATACGCATAAATTGTTTTACAATTCTTATATAATTTAATCAATATAATCTTCCTAAGAGATGAATCGATCGTTTTTTTTATATATAATTATAAAAATAATTTAAAATACGTTACCTTATCATACCCACATATATTATATAAAATTAAAAACATAATATACGAAAAAAAAACAAAAAAAATTAAATCTCAAATATATATTAATTTGACATGTTACAGACAGCAACTTTGTCCTGGGAAATGCGCAGGTGCCGTCGCTCTACCCGATCGTATATTGCTCAGATGGATTCTGCGAGCTGACAGGATTTGCGCGGGCGCAAATCATGCAGAAGGGCTGCGCCTGTAAATTTCTTTACGGCCCTGAAACGCAGGAAGAGGAAAAGGCGAAAATTGATAAAAGCCTCGAAAGCAAAACTGAACTTAAGCTTGAAGTTGTGTTTTATAAAAAGAGTGGTAAGTATTTAATTTTGTTTTTTTTGTTTATTTGTTAAGATTTATTATTTTTTTTTTGTAATTTGAGAGGTATACGTGATGTTAAAGGTGATAGGATGATGGTAATACTGGATTTTGAATGTGCTACGGTAGTTAAATTGCTGCGTTGGTAGGGTAAAGTCAGTTATAACAGCTTAATAGTCGCGTAATTAAAATTTAAGCTCTGCTTGGCTAATAGAAGTTAATGGGAAAAAAAATTTTTCCGTTTCTAATGCGTTAGTCTTAATAATTTAATTTTATCGTTTAATCTGTGGCATATTTGATAGAATTTGTTGTTGAGATTTGTAATTTTTAATAAAAAATTAAATATTTTACAAAAACAATAATCAATTTCATTTTATTTTTTTTTTTTAATAATTTTGGTTTGAAAATATATATCGCGTATCGCAATACTTTTTGTATAATATAACCGGTAATTCACGTTTCATTTATCAAAAACTGAATCGCATCGAGAGAAAAATAAGAAAGAAAACGAAAAAGAAAAGGAAATCGAAAAAAAAACTGAAAGCTTCGAACTTTCGTCAAAACGAATCCGCAGCTGTGAAAATGAAAAGTCTTTCCAATTCACGAAAAATGCAGGTGCTTGCTTTTGGTAAATTGTTCAGTATTTCTATGCGTTATTCGATTGTATTTTTTTAGATTTTTCTTTACGTTATCTTTTCCCATTTTTTTTTTTAAATTAAGAAATGATAAAATTTTGTTGGTTTCTTACTGTTGCCATTTATTCTACAAGTTTTCTTGATATTGGTAAATTAAAACAAAACTATTTTTTCTGAAAGTAATGACGATAGATTTTATGATTATTTTAAAAATGAGTTTTATACAAAAGATAGTTATAAACTTGAAATATAATAAAAAATTGAATTTAAAACATAAAAGATTTATACAATTAATATAATTTTTTTGGAATTTTTATCAATAATATAATATTATATAAAAAGTAAATAAGTTAGATTAGATTAAATCTAGATATTCGGAAAATAAAGAGTCTAGATAAGTTTAATATTTAATATCCGTAGATAAATTTACCTTTTGTATTATCCAGCAAATACAAAAATACTTTTTATGTTCACTATCAAACTAACAAAATTGAATTTCTCGTTTTGATCTTGATGAAAAAAATTTTTTTTTTATCATATGTCACAGCTAAAATATACTTCATAATTAAAAAATTCCAAAAAAAAAAATAATAAAACTTTTTAAATGTTAAATAATAAATTAAAAACTTTTAATTAAACTTGTTACACAAAATTAAACAGCTAAAATATTTTATTTTTTTTAAAATAATTTTCTAAGAGATCAATTTCAGACAACTTATCAATAAATAAAATCAAAACAACTTTTATAAAAAAAAACCTCGTGTATTTTACAACAAAAAATATATCAAATCTCATCGTTTATATTTCCACCATTCCTTTCTCAAAATTTAAAACATAATTCTTCTCAGTAATAAAAATCAAAGCTTACATTTTCTTCCAAAAATCCCAAAATTACCAAAAAAAAAGAAAAAGAAAAATATAATTTAATCAACTTCAAAGAAATCTCAGTAATTACATTTCCGTCTTTAGAACACTTTTACGGAAATATTTTTCTCAGAGTTTCTTTCCCTCATTCCTCTTCTTCAGATCTTTTTTCTTTTTTTTTCAGCAAAGAATCAGCGCAAAAGAAAACCCTCCTCTTCCAACTCAGTAAGCTTTTATATCGTCACGTGACATGAGTCTCACACCTTTTTCCTTTTTCTTTTTCTCTCTCATCTATAACGACACTCAGCTTTTTCTCTCGTTGTGCTTTCGTGATTAAAGCTCTACTACATATATATATATATAGATAGAACCACCTCAAACAGCTTTATCTCAGCCTCTTTTTTTCCCTACTCTATCTCTTTATCTCTAGCTTTCACATTCGCGTCTACTATATACCAGACTTGTTCGTGACGTATAGTGACTATATAGCGTTCGCACAAATGCTCGTACTGATTAGATTAGGTGAAATGAGGAATTAGACGGAAGGTCTAGGATTCGTATAATATATATCTGTATGTATGTGTGTATGTGTGTGTATGCTATGGTTGATATTTTCAAGGATATGTACGTTTATATTATATCCATGAAATCTTGTGATTTAAGTCTTGTTTGTTTAATATGTCAATTTTTTTTTAATTTTTGTTTTCTGAGCTTGTATCGACAGGTGGTTAAATTAAACCGTTTTAAAATATCAAAATTAACCGATACTTTTAATAATTTTATTTCTGAACTAAATTAAAAAAAAAAATTAAATAAAATCAGATACGAATCACGATCAACCATCACTTATTCTACAATAATTTCAACAATCTTGTTTATATAAATATACTAAATTAAAATATCAACATAACGAATACTAATACATATACATTAATAATTATATTTATAGGTGCACCATTTGATTGTCTACTCGACATAGTACCAATAAAAAATGAAAAAGGTGACGTCGTATTATTTTTGGCCTCCCACAAGGACATCACTCATACGAAATCACTTGCTCTCTGTGAGTCTTATGATAGTGGTAAGTAGTTTTAGTGCACTGCTTAATGCTTAATTGCTTTTTTAATTGTGAAGGTGGCTGTGATATAATTCTGCTTTATACCCATATAATGATGATTATGGTTGTTTAGTGGTAGGGATATGAGAGGGTGAAATGAATAGGTTTGTTGTTTTAAGATTGGTATTCGAATTGAAATATTAAAAGTAATGTGATTGGATCATTTTTAATTTTTTTTTTTTTATTGATTCGAGTATTGATATTGATGATTTTGTTTGGTAAAATTTGAAATAAAGAATCTTGACGCAAATTAAATAAATATAAAAAAAAATTGAGTAAGTTGAATTTTTTATAATGAGAAAAGTTTTTTCTTCTTTTTATTTTGTAAATAGAGATTGAATTTAAGGATTGATATTAACTTCTTATTAAACTTGCTGCAATATTTCTTATTACAATACTATCAAGATCGTATGAATTAAAAAATTTAATATAAAGAATAAATATATTTTTTGTTGCTCCTTGAAACTTGTGCCATAATAAGTTTTATTTTTTTTTATTTTTTATTTTTATATATTCAATGACTTCTTTATTACACTGTATAATTTTTAAAGTTTCAGATAAATATCTATATTATTATATACTCATTTTTCCAATAATTGGTTCTCCAATATTTCAAAGAAATAAATTAAAATGATCTGTAATTATCTCAACTTTCAATATAATTATTTGAGAAGATACAAGTACAATTATTAAAAAAAATAACAAAATTTCAAAATATTTCAAATTTAAAAGAAAAATAAAATAATCAAACTTTTTTTACAACAATTCATTCAGTTATATCTTACAAAAAAAAAAAAAATAATAAAATCATAGAAGTAAATCCAAGCGTATAAGCATCAAGTTACACGTTCACCAAGGGAATAAACATAAGTAGTACAACAATCTCGTTGCTCTTTCATCTCAGTACAAGAAAATCACAGCCACCGACACACATATAGTGTTCACTCACGTGCGTCTAGACCATTTTTGTAAATTTCTCTCTGTACAACATACATACATATATACGCCATCATCCCCTAATCTCCGCATCTTTCAACTTTTCTCTCAAACGCCATCGTCGTTGTATTCTCTCTTTCACGTGAAAAAAACCTTCTTTTTTTTCTCTCTTTTTTTACGTAACTCTACGTTCTTTCTCTACTCTTTGTTCCGTAATACACGAGTAGACGAGTCTTAAAATTCACGCTCGAGCGCTTACAATATACGTATATATGTATATAACACGACAAGGTGGGTGTTTCTATTTTCTAAACCGTTCTGCTGCTGTATAGTTGAGACAAAAGAGCTTGTGACTTATATGTATGTATAAAACGAGGCTAAAATTTAATCGTGTATAAGAGTGGAAAATGTGAGACTTTTTTTTGGAAAATTGCCTGTGTGAGTTTTTGCAAAATTGTGTCGTTAATTTTTAATTTTCGGGGTTTTTTTTTGGTGGATGAAAATTAAAAAAGAGGGTAGTAGGTTTAAAGGAATTTTTTTTTTATGTGAGAGGTTTAAGTTTCTGTAAAATATTTTTAGGAAATAATTTAGTGTTTTTGGATTTATTGTGATGGTGTAATTAATTAATTTTGATCAACAAAAAAAGGTTTAATTTGGTTTTATGGTCAGAAGTTGAAGGAAATAATAAATGAATTTATATTGATGCATTAAGAAATATTTTCTTTTTTTTAAAGTAAATTCAACTTATTATTTCCTGAATTTTTATATAACTCTAGCATCTTGTGATAAGTGCCGGAAAAAAGGAAAGTAGGAATCCATTAGTAAAAGAAACGAAGAAAAAAAAAATAAAGGATATAAAAGAGAGAAATTGGATAAAATAAGAATTAAAGAAATACAAGCTCGAAGTAAAGAGAACGTCAATTTATTTTTTTTTTATATTTGTCACGTCACTTGTCAAAGCTATGATTAATGTTTCGTATAGTTTGCAACATAAAATACAGTTATGAAATAACGAATTAAGATGTATTATCAAATTTTATCATGATTAATTATTAATAAGAGCTTTAAATTTTTTTACAATATGTTTCATAAATAAATAATCCGAATAGTTAATTAAGAATTCAAAAATTTTCAAATCAATTGTAGAGCTTTTAAATTAAACTTTACAAGTATAGGTACCACTAAATTTTACATTTCCCAAAAAAAAATTTCTACTCATTATCCATTTATTAGAAAAAGATGGTCACCAATTCAGTTTTTATTCATCTACTCTCAAATACAAACACAATAAAAAATACGAGCAGTTGAATGAATTTCAAATAAAATGAAAGATTTGAAAATACGTTCGTATAAACTCAACGTTAAAAGGTTTGCATAGTATATACCCAAAGGACAGTTTATATATATACTTTCTAAGCTTCCTTATTTCTACATGTAGCTACAATTTCAAGCTAACATACACTACGATGACATATTGCGCGTCAAGCGTTGCTTTTTTACCTGCACCGTAGCAGATTGTAACATTTTTTAATTTTTTTTTTTTTTTTAAAGTAGTTAAATAAAGATTGATTAATCACAATAAGTTGAAGCTTTTTATTAAATTGCGCTTACGATTGCAATTAGGTTTAGTGATATTGCATTTTTTCGCACGTACAAATAATATATATTTGATTGAAAAGAGATATTGCGTTTATCTGAGTATAAGCTTATTATAGTAACACAACAGTTTTTTTTTTACTGTTTTATTATTTGTGCTTGCATAAAGCAAAGAATAATGTGATATGATGTTGCCATTGAAAAATAATGATTGATCAATTGAGTTTTGCAAAATTGTTACGTAAATGACGATCGATTTTATTTTATATAACGCAATATCTCACGAATAAATATATATACATCACGAATTATCACTCATAAATCAAATTCAATTTTGTATCACGGCGTTTTTAAAAGGCACGACAATAGCATTCTATAATATCCTTAACATTGCACACAAATATTATACACTAGCCTCACAATATCTAATTCTTTTTTTTTATAACAAACATATTCTAATATCAAAATTAAAACCAAATTACGTAAGTATATAATCTTATATCATCCAATGCTTTCACGTATAAATTTTGCGATATTTTTTTTTTTTTTTATCTTCTTATTTTGTATCCCATGAAACATAAGCATATAATGTATATTTTTTGTTTCCACAGATGCGAACGGTAACTTAGATCCTGAAGCCCCACCTGCAAATTACGGTAGAAGAAGAAGCCGTGCTGTACTTTATCAACTATCGGGTCACTATAAGCAGGACAATAAGCATAAAATTAAATTGAATAACGTAAGTTAAAAAAGATAAATTATTTTTTTTCTTTTTTTTTTGGTAGTTTTGTATTTGTTGTGTATTTATAACGATAATCAAATTTAAAATGTAATATCACAATTTGATGACACTTTATGTCTATATTTAAAATATATTACCAATAAATATATTATTCTAAAGAAGATTCTATTAAATAATATTAATATAATCTTAGAAATTGTAATCACGCGACATAAGTTCATAAACTTTTAATTTATGTTATAATTGCACGTCTGACCAAACTCGACTTATACTACTTAAACAATTGTACGCTCATTCAATAGACACTTTAATTAATTAATTAATTAATCTTAACGAATCCAAATATTTAAAATCAATCCAATAACACATTTACAATTTACCATAAACATATAAAAATCAGCAAAATCACTTAATCCTAAATTCAAAAAACACAAATTAAATAATAACAATCCAAAACATAATCATAAGAAATAATTGCGCAAAGACGTACCTTATCCATAAACTTCTCTCTCATCGCTAAACAAACACATTTAAAACGAAGCATCACAAGAAAAGCTTATTACTATATAGCTCAACAAACTAATCGTTACACGTATACACAATATCCAAAGCCATTAAGTTCAACCGCGCATGCGATCTTATATACACCATACACCATCCTATATTATACCTATATCCCAACCATAATCCAGCTTGATAAATATCGTCTATATCCAATACACCATTCTCTCTTATTCCACTCTCGATTTTGTATTAAAACGTAATTTACCATAGTCATCTCAATCTTCTCTATCCTATCCCTCCTTCTCTTCCTAAAAGAAAAGAGGAGAGAAAAGAAAACAAAAAATCAACGTTAAATAATCCCAAGCGACTAGCAAAATCCGATGACTATAGATGCTACGAGCCGGCGGCGGCGGCAGAGGCTTGGCCTGATCGAATTGCGAAATACCGAGAGAGAAAGAGAGAGAGAGAGAGAGAGAGAGAGAGAGAGAGAGAGATAGAGAGAGGTGGCTGGGACTGGGGCTAAACTTTGGGGGTAATTGACTTATGGAAGCTGAGACTCGAGGCGTGAAACTGCTATAACGCGATTGAGCTTGCAAGCTTTAGCCATTTAACGATGTAGCGCTATTTTTCGTTTTCTATTTATTTATATAGGGTATAAAGTGGCGACTCTATGAAAACATGTGTGTATGTGTATTTGGGTTATGGTTTGAAAATGATGATTTTAAATTTTTTTGAGGGAATTGATATGGTAAAACGATTTTGGGTGGTTTGAATTTAAATTTGTGTGTTTGAGGATTTGCAAGGGATTGTATATTAATTATAGGATATGTGAAATTATTTGGTTTGTTGGATGATGAATTTTGAAAAGTGATTTATTCAATTTGTTGTAAGATTTGTGGTAAATTTAAGCTGAAATGGTTATTTAGAGTATCGTTAGCTATAGAAATAGTAATATTTTATTAGCTATTAAGAGTCATAATTAATAATAGAATTTTTTTTATCAATTTATGAAAGCTTAATTCTATAAACCTATTACGTTTATTATTTATTAACAGTTTTCATTCAGTCATAAATTAATCATGATAATTACATTATTACAATTTATTGCATCACCACATATAGGTATATATTTTCTACTTCATTTCATAAATAAATACACACTAATTATATATTAAAAGCTATAAACTTAATAACAGATACATACACCCGCAATTAATTAGATTGAGCTTTTGATATTGATTTTTATATTATCTTAAACATACGATCGTTATATTAAAGTACCATATCATTTATCAACTTTGAAGGTTAAATATAAATTATTAAAATTTTAGAAAATGTCATTTTGCAAAACGATAGAAAAATATTTTTTATATCATAAGTATTTAGATTTTTCAATATACCATAAGAAAACTATAACACATGCGGATATCCGCATATAAATTTTTTGTCTAATCTCAATTTAGTCTTAGCGAGTTTACATTAGGAGGTTAACGAAATGTTATTACTCGATTTGATAGGACTTACCTTGAAGTTTTCTTGGTATAGCTGTCAACTTTGTTAATATATAAACTCTCTGTGTTTCTATAAAGGATCAAACTTATTTTGACACGTTGATATTTTTTTTTTGGGATTTCTATTTTTGCAATGAAAGTACAAATTTATCGTGAGACGTATGTTTTTGTGTGACAAGCGATAATATATGGTTATACAGTATAATGTAATAACTTTTACGCGAAAATTGTTTTGTTATTTTTAAATAAATTGATAAAAAAAATTTGATTTATTAAATTATAAAAATATTTTTTATGAAAAATATATAATGTTGAGTAAACTGAAGTAAGCTTCAATTCTCTTTTATTTTTAAATATGAATTTTCATAACCAAATAATAATATTTTTAAATAAATTATCTAAAATTACTCAAATTTTTATCATTATCATTATTATATTTTCATTAGTCTTAAGTTCATTAATATTTATTAAACACCTTATAATAAGTTCAATAACAATAAATCCTAGTTTAACTATAAAATTCATCCATCTTTACAATCTCTCTTTTTATAAATAATAATTTTCTACCTAGTTCATCAATCTACATTTCTCAACACTATAAACTAAAAAAGAAAAACAAAAATTATTTTAAACAAAATCCAGTTACCTTTTCCAGTATAGGTAGACATACACCATTACTCTCTCACACACGTCTGTAAAATATCATTTTTCAACTTCTCCACTATACATCAACCCACACCCTCCCCCAAAAAAAAAGTATCAAACACAATCCTATATCGTATCCTACAGCTATATAATTCCCATTCGAAAATAACGTCAATCTCACCTGTTGCAGACTCTACTAAGCCATTCTCAAACGACACCGTTACCCGAGTACAAAACCACAACTTTAAAGAAGTCACAATTCATATTAAGTCACTACGGTATATTTAAAACCTGCTGGGATTGGCTTCTACTTATTGCTACACTTTACGTTGCTGTTGTTGTACCTTATAATGCAAGTTTTATCAATACCGATCGTCCATCAATGGTCAGTGATGTTGTTGTTGAGGTCATATTTATTGCCGGTAAGTTTTAATTTAAATTTAAATATTAAGTATAAAATTTTATTATAAATAAATTTTTTGTACAGGAATTGCAGATCTATTGTTTTTGTAAAAATAATAGTGTATAGTTTTAGCTTGTGATAATATTTAATAGGTGAATAACAGGGCTAGTTTGAAAAATATTGTGGTAAAAAGAGCTTTTTTTTCCTGAGCTTTTCAAAACTTATAAAATATTCAATTTTACGATTTGCCAGAACACTTTTTTGTGTAAGAAGCTATAAATATATATAAACACAACAAATATACCTATAAAAAAAATACAATACATAACCGTTGTATGTTATTCTAAAAGAAAAAAGGGCTGAAGAAGATTCTTATAAAAAAAAAGAGCTTTCAGACTTCAAGAAAAAAAAAGAAAGAAAAAAAGAAAAAACTGCTCTCTGTTTGAGCTTATCAATATTTTAAAACCTTGACAAAGATATAACAACATAACACTTATGTGTATTTCAGTACGATTTTTCTCTACGTCTCATACATATATATCGCATTCCCGCGCTTGGGTACCTCGACCTTTAAGCTCGACAAAAAAAAAAAAAAAGAGAAGAAATGTTGATATAAGCTCGTGAAATATGCGCGGCGACGATGTCTGACGTTATATTTGGTATGAGAAAAAAGAAAAGAGAGAAAAAAAGAGTTGTTCTCTATTTGAACAATTCAACCTTACTGCTGTATCTTTTAGAACAAATGCATTTAACCTTGAAATACGTATGAATACATTAACGTATTATTTAACAAAGTAACAAATTTTTTTTTATATGCATAAAAATAATTCGATTACATTCCAATACCAAAATAACCAATAGTCAATACATCATACAAAAACAATTAAACTACTTAGTAAACCCTGTTATACCACTACTATAATAATATATCCAAAGAGCATAGGTACTAATCGAGAAGTCAAAAGCACATCTATCCTCGTTTATAGTTTAACAAAGTTTTAGAAAGGATAGATAGTCAAGAAAATAAACGTTATAATAGAATTGACTCGAGACTGCGCCTTAGTATAACAGTATATGTAGGAAAGATAAACGTTTGTCTAGTGTAGGATGTAGATTTTCTTGGATGGGTATAAGATACTTCTAACGTGTCTTTGGTATTATGTATATATAAGAGCTTTTTTTTAGTGTGGATCATTGAATTCGTGTTGAGAGAACTTGAAGGTTTTAAGCTTTTTGGAACTGAAGTCGATTTGAAACTTTGACTTATGTTGAGATAAATTTTATTTATAATGAGGATGATTTTTTAGTATTATTGTATGTCAAAATGCTAAAAAGAAAAAGAAATTATAAAGATGAATAATTATTGAATTTAAAACGATGATTTTTTGTTATATCTTAAAGCTTCAATTTTATAATATTATATTGATTGTCTTAATTAGTTTATATGGGTTATTCCAAATAATGCTTTTTTATTATACATAAAATGAAATAATTTTATTTATTTTTATTTAAGAATAAACCGACTTTAATATAACAAAATATACAAAAATAAATGAAAGGTCGAGATAAACTGGATAAACCATCCAAAGACATACCATTAATAGAAAAAAAAACAGAAACAAATATAAAAAATATTCTGCTTATTTTTTATACTCCCCCCTTTTTTTTAATAAAAACGAAAACCTTTAAAAACATACAGAAAACCAGATACAGGGAAAAAAAAGAGTGAAAAACATATATTTTTTCAGATAAATGATACGCTCTCCAACGATGCGATCACAAACATACACACAAACACACACACACAAAGACAAATATATATAAGCATAGCCTTTTTCCCACTTTTATTTACCTTTCTCATACCACCCTTTTACCACTATACCATATCAACCAGAATTTCACTTCACATTTTCAGTAGAGTATACGTCGATATAGTCAGACTCTCCCTCTTTTTCGGTGTATGAGCTTCCCCCTCCTCCTACTCCTCCCCTCCAAAAAAAAGGTAAGAGAGAAAATACTGGAAAACCGCAGTATACTATACTCGAGATCCTCGTATCTCTCTTTTCTTTTTACTATACCCTTCTATACTTTTCAGATCTTCTTGGTGTGTATATAATATGTATATACATCTCTCTTTTTATTACTTGGTAGAAAGCATCGAGTCGCTTTTTAATCCGGTTAATGCGAGCCATCGAGTATATACTATATAGCTCGAGTGCCGCTCCTCTTCTAAATTTCTTCTTCTTCTTCTTTTTTCCGTCCCTAGAACCTTATTTTCATGATATTATTTTTACCTATTTTTAGGAAAGCACTATATAGCTTATCAATTTTCTATATGCTACTTTAGAGTTTGGCAATTTTTTTTTTAAAGCTTTTTTACAGGGTTTGGTTTTTTATGTATAAAAAAAAAAAGAAAGGCTGTGTGTCTTTATTTTGACGATCAATAAAATACAAAATTTACTATGGAGAGATAAATTAGTATAGGGTTATTTAAGGAATGTCTGATGTATTGTGTGGAAGACCCTTTTTTTAGCCTTTTTTTTTTTTTAGCTTCTGACTGATGTATAATGTGAAAATTTGATTGGGGCTATATTAATCGAATATCTATAATGAAATTCCTAAGCTATAGGACAAATTGTATCTGATATCGACTTTGCAAAAAAAAAGTAAAGATTAAATTATGAAAGACTTTGATTATAAAAGTTGATTAAAGGTATATAGTTAATGAGGGTTTTTTTTAATTGTGGTTTATATGTTTTTGTCGCGTAAATATATAAAATATATATTTAAAAAATTGTTATCGATGGAGAGTAAAAAATTTTAGGATAATAAAAAACGAGTATAACATTTTACAAGCTATAAAAAAGGTATATGCATGTATATACTGCAAGACATAAAAAAAAAAAAAATTTCATGTAATTTTATTTTATTCGTTTTTTTGTTGTTGCTATTTTAAAACCCATAAAAAAAAAAATAAGATTAATGAAACATTTTTTTTCTCTTTTTTGCATCTTTGTATAGATATCGTACTCAACTTCAGAACGACATACGTTAACAGAAAAGGTGAAGTGGTAAGCAACAGTAAGGACATAGCAGTGAATTACATTCAAAGCTGGTTCCTCATCGATCTGGTAGCAGCCCTGCCCTTTGACCTTTTATATGCCAGCGACGTTTACAGCGGAGAGGTCAGTTCACGAATATAGTTTACTTTTTTTTTTCTTATTTTCTTTTCTTCTTAATTTAATTAAATTTTTATTAAAGAAAGAAAAAATCTTTTTTTTTTCATTTACCACAGCTTGAAATTTTTTTATTATTTTTTTTTCTTACTATAATTTTATTAAAACTGAATGATCGATAGAATAATATCAATCAGTATACCCATGTATTTAACCCAGCAAATTTTAGGCAAAATGAATTTTTATTTATTAACCGTTGTTTACGTGGTTAAATAAAAAAAAAAATATTTACATTCTCGCAATTCACGCTTGAGTATCATGTGTTTACTCAATTGAAATTCAATTGGATCATATACACACACACTCGTATATGTTTATATACGATCATTTGCAATTTCCATCTCATGATGTTGAAATTTTGAAAAATACATATACCTATATATTTTTCATAAAAATCAGCTTTCGTTACACCCACGTGTATAACGTCTACACATAAAAATAATTTTTTTTTTTTTTCAATATTTTATATCTCTCTCTTTTCCTCTCTCTCGATTCAAAACATGAAATTGATTTCTCTACTCATCCAGTATTCAATCCTGCGTGGGTAAGCGTACATATCAATCTAACATAAAAAAAAAAATGTATTGAAAGGACTCGATCCATCAGTAACCTGTAAGAGAAATAAAAAAAAAAAGAGAGAGAAAAATTTTACCCAGACGACTAAACATAGACCCGTATAGGCAAAATATTGCTTCTGGAAGAACCAATATACTATAGTCAATACGTATCTATATATATAGTCAACTTTGAATGGAGCTCGTTTGCTGAGGCTATCGTCCTTATACTCCTTTATAGTATAGACATATTGTATATATACGACTATACGAGTCCTTCTATGCACTACCGTAGTAGGAGTAGTCTTCCGTTTCTATGTACAGCTTGAGCTTTCTGAATAGGCCAATCGCGAAGCAGCTTGCAATTATATTTACCATTGACGAGTTATCTATATATATTATGTGTATGGTGAGTGGGCGAGTGATGTCTGATCCTACATATAAAGTGTTTTGGAGAGAAACACTTGGTACAAATGTTTTTTTTTTTTTTTTATATCGATCTCTTGAGATTAAGTGTTTATAAATTTTAGAAAAGTAATTATAGGGTAAATTCATGTAATGTAGTTTTAGTATATTGGTATTTTGGTTATAAATATTACAGGTGCAAGCTACTAATAATTTATAAATTTATAAATTAAAAAATGAATAATAAAACTAAAAATAATATTCGATTGTTCTTGATAATAGCAGTTTATCGAGTATTAAACGTTCGCGTTAATAATTTATAATTCAGTTATTCAATGAAGTGGAGAGAAAACAAGTGAAAATGAATGCTTATTCGATTGTTAAATACATATTTATGAACTTACTGTCGATCACTTTTATAAAGTACCAGAACTTTATGTAGTATAAATGCCCACTTTATTGCCTGTCAATTGCATAAAGTTGATGAGAGCTTTACAATGACAATTTTTGTTTTTTTTTTAAAGTTATCTTAATGAAAGCTCAATAAACTGGTAATCGTTTGATTTTTTTTTCAATTTGTGAGAGTTAGAAAATCTTCTGTTTTTAATTAAGAATATTAGTAATAATAATTTAAGGTTTTTTCAATAAACTTTTTGGATACGTAATTTTGAATTAGCATTTTAAATAAATAAACGTTTTTCAGCTAAAATTTGAGTTTGTATTTGATGCAAGTTTATTAATTAAGTAATTTAAAACGATATTATTATTATTTGTAAACATCAGCTTTAAATTTGTATCTTTCCTCTTATTACTATAAATTGATCGCAATAAAGTTGTTTACGTTATTTGAGATATTTGTTTACGATATTCAATTTTCTTATACCACTAAATTTGTATGTTTATTTACATAGATAATAAGGTTTTTTTTTTTAACCTTTGAAATTTTCTGTATCATATTTATGCATGTAACATTAATTACTTGAACAAATAAATAAACTTAAATTAATATTTTGTATGTTTATTTTTGAAAATAATATGAGACCGTAATTGTTTATTTTAAATTAAAAGATATATCGCAATAAATGTGTATTTATGTAAATAACTAAATGCATTTCGAGTAATCGAAAATCAAATTACAAATTTAAAAAAATAAAATAAATAAATAAATAAATAAATATTCAATTTAATTTTATTGTTCCATTAGATAAACTTTAATTATAAAATAAAATTAGACTTAACAGTATTTAAATTAACGTTCTTCCAATTAGCTTAACACTTTCCATTCATTTCTCCTCTAACTTGTCTTTAACTTATAACTTCATTAAGTTAAACGACATTACTTACATTCTCAGTACGCAGTAATCTATAGAAACTTTTAAAATTTAATTTATCTCATTCAAGCAAAAATATTTCTCTAACAAATATAAAAATAATACAAAAAAAAATACAGAATGATAATATCTAGTTAAACGTGTATACGCTTTGCATTATGATTGCCAGCAGGAATCAGGGACTAGCCACATACATTTGGTCAAATTGACGAGGCTATTAAGGCTCGCGAGATTATTACAAAAGATGGACAGGTACTCGCAATATAGTACAATCATTTTGACACTACTGATGTTATCGTTTACTCTTGTGGCGCATTGGTTGGCTTGTGTTTGGTATGTCATTGCTGAGAAGGAGAGACATGCTCATGATAAGGATTGGGATCTTGGTGAGTTTTATTTTTTATCTATTTTTTGTTTTTTTTTTATAATATATACTGTTTTTTTAGATGATTTTTTTTTGTGATGTACTGATAAGTTAGTTGAAAAATTTTTTTAGTTTACGTAGAGATTTTAAGCGGATAATAGACTTTGAAATATTATTCATCTGTAAGATGGACTTGAAATGATTCAGGTGATAGAATGACTGTTTCGAAATTCAGAGATAGTGGGTTCGATTCCAGCGGTGTTCATCACTTATAGTCTTTTCTTATACCAAAATACACTCTTTTGGAGTGTCAAAAAGATTATTATTAAAAAGAAAAATTTAATTTATTAAATTGTATATAATTATTTTTTTTTTTTAATGCGAACGAAAAAAATTTATAAATTATACAAAATATAAAAACCTTATGTTTATGATGATCAAATTATTTTTACAATCCCACTAAACAAAACGCATAAACTCAAAAAATTTCTACAAATATTCAAGTCATTCCAACTAAAAATAAAAAAAAAAATTCATCAACAATTAAAAAAAGTAAAATAAAATAAAGAATAAAAGCTCATCGAGTCGTAATAAGAAATTAAACGAGCCTCGAGAGCAAACTGGTAAACTAGCGTTATAATGTAAAAGAAGCAAGAAAGCAAGCACGAAAAAGAGAAAAAGTAGATCCTTGAAAGCAATATTTTCCAAGGCACACCAAGAAAAACTTTAGTAATCACGGTGGCGAACACCAAGCTGTGTGTATAGATTCTCCATCCGCAACCTCTTACGATTAGCATCTCGGACGAGGCCTCTGGTTATATATACTTTCCTTTTTTTTCTCTATCTTTTTCTTTCTCTTTTCCATCTCGTTTTTACTCTTTATAATACTTGTCAAAAACTTAAAGATACAATTCACCCTATCCCACTTATATAAATACAAATTCAAGTGTATATTATACACAAAATTCGCCTGTTGCATATTCTTATCGCTATTTAAAAAAAAAAAAAAAACAAGATGATATGACGCATCAAGGTTTTATTCATAGAAAAAAAAAAAAATAAATCTTGCAAAGAATATAAATATATCACTTTTTAAAAAACTTGATACTATACACAAACACATAATATCCTAATATACTTTTTCAACGTCACATACATACACCCACACACACCTATAAACTACAACCTGACCTACTTATTTTTTATATCCTCCCACATTTTTTTTTTTTTTATCTTGAAAATTTGCCATATACAAACAAACAAACACCAGCTGCATTTAATTCTATACATACAACAAACAAACAAACAAAAAAAAAACATCCTACAACTTGTCTACTATTTGTCCTTGAAGTTTCTAACTGAGAAAAGGACAAATTAGTCAAATCCTTAACTCCACCCACCCACCACCACAACCACCTGTCACAGTAAATCCACAAATCTTTAGTCTTGCTAAGTTTATCTTGTATTATATTGTCCTTGTAAAGTGACAACTATATCTCGGCCTTGTTTTAGTATACTATATATAGGTAAACCTAACAAAGCGTTACCAACTTCAATTGTACAATGATAGTAACCGTCTTCTTGATTTTTTACCTTCCCCAAGTGTACAGTTTTTGTTCTTCTATTTTTTTTTCTTTCTTGAACTATAAGTTTTAAAGTTTGTTATTACTTATATATTTCTAAAATTCACCAAAGTATTGCTATACTATAAGTTGTCAAAAAAAATGAAATCTTCGATGTACAGTTTCATACTCGAACTTACAAAAGTTATTACCAAAGTATCGAACGTACTTATAAAAAGAAGAAAAGAAACTTATAGCAATACCATACATTTTCTTCTTAAAAATCCCAAAACTCCTTATTTTTTTCTTTACGAATCTCACGTATCTAACGTAAATCATTTAAGACCAACCAATCGTCATTTATTATCTCTATTTTTTTTTTCCAAACTACAATTCCAACAAACTGAAAAAAAAACTTTATGTTGAAAGTAAGAATTTAACGATCGTAGCATACCTACCAAATATAACATACCAAAGAAGAAGCTCTCTAGTGTTTTTATTACGTACTACAAACTCTTTTTCTTTTACTTCAAAGTATGATATATGTATGTTGTGTTACTGGTGATTCTATCATATAAACAAAGGAAAAATCACGTAGAGATATTGATAACGAAGACGACTTTGTTTTTTTATAGCTTGTAATGCGTGTCTTATTGGTTTTAATAGCTTAGACGACCTCGAGAGAATAGTATAAAAAAAAAGTAAGGTTTACGTTTATCTTTTTTTTTCAGGAAATATACGCTTGAAAAAATCGATATCGATTTTCAAAAAGGCTTCAACGGTTTGAAGAAATGTAGTTTTTCAAGTTTTTTTTTTTTTTTTTTTTTTGTTGGTAGTTATATTATAAATTTATATTTTTTTTCTTTCTTTTTTTTTTTTTTTTAAATTTTTTAAATTTGTAAATTTTCTGTATGTAAGATGCGTAAGAAGGTGGAATTATAATGTAAGGGTTAAAAAAAAAGTATTAAAAAGTTGGAATAAAAAAGGTATATAACTTTTTTTTTTTTGTTTTGTACGTGTAGGAAAAAAAATAATGTTACATAAGACGTAAATACTTGTACCTTCTTGAGAAAAAGAGTATTACCGTGTGACAAAAGATCTCAAGGAATATAAAATATATATAAAAAAACTATAAAGCTCTTTTTCATTTGCTATCTTTCACTTAGCAGCTTTACGTAACTTGACAAGCCTCATACTATGTATCTTACTATCGCATTATATTTATATAAAATTTCTGTATTATTTATGCAACTTTTTTTTACTTCTTTTTTCTTATAAACTTGCTGACCTTTCGTATCATATAGTATTATCAAGTTCGTAGATTTAGGTATTGGTACGAGAAAACTACGATCTTATACGAAAGTTTACTTTTTTTTTTACTTCGACATTTTTATTTAGATGTATATAAAGTTTGAATGTATTACCATGGTGCTATGTAAAAGTATATATATTATGATCAAATATAACTTTTAGAAGAAATAAAAAAGCTTAGCGATTATTCAACGTTTTTTATTTTCTTTTATAACTATAGCTAAGTAAATTCTTAAGAATTAGCGGAAAAAAATTCAACTGAGCCTTCTTATCAGCGAAAGCGAAACTTTTTTTTACAAACAGATCAACAAGTGGAAAAATGAGAAGGAAAAAAAATGTAAATATTAAAAGGTTTGAGCTTCGAGGAAAAGTTAAATGCGAGAAATTAAAATGTTAGCTTTGTGGAAAAAAAAAGTGGATCAGTTTATACATGTTAAATGAGCTTTATGTTTTATTTATTTATTTATTTTTTTTTTATGTTTGGATCAAAGGTAACATTTTTATTTGATTTATACTATGAGATGAGTTAAGAGTTTTACAAATTATGTTTGTAAGCTTTAAACTGAAATGGTAGTTTTAACGCGGTTAATTATCGAGAGAAAAATAAAAGAAAAAGCACAGAGTCGTTAAAAAATAAATATTCGTAGTTATATTTATAAAAATTTGATTAATCTAGTCCTTTTTAAATACAATATTTTCTTAAAATTTTTTATTTTTATTATGTGTTTCCATATGAATTTTAATATTTACGAAAGCTTTCTAAAGATAATTCCTGCTGACTTGCAATATGCAATAAGTATGTTCCATCTAAAAGTTTTATGCTGAGCGAATGGGGGGAGGGTCCGTAAGTGCAGGCCAAGCAAGCTTTAAACTAAATATTTTACTTTTTATTTTAATAAAATAAAAGCAAAGTCAACAACAGTTTATACATATATTTATTTTTTTTTTATTTTTTATTTTTTCAAGGTCAGGTCAAGTTGCTTTAATTTGAATGTAGTTATGGTAATATTTTAATTAAAATTTTTTTTAATTATCAATGTAACGAGACTTCGCATATTGAACATCTAATGCTAAATACTCTAGTCGTAAATTGAGCAGTTTAGAAAGTTCAACATGTCTAAGCTCGATAACATGTACGTATTATCAGCTTATCTGCAGATGACCAAATTTGTAATGTTCAGTTTGTTAGCATACTCACCAACAATTTATCCATCCTATCTATCTTACAAATCATTGCTTACATTTACATGTTCGTGAATTTCACTCTAAAATGAAAACACACTTAGAAATATGTTAAAAAAAAATCATCTATATAATTAGCAGTAATTAAAATTGTTTATATTTTATTAAGCCTTTTTTGACACTTTAAAGAGTGTATTTCGATATAAGAAAATTACTCCGAGCGATAAACGCCGCTGGAGAATCGAACCCACTATCTCTGGATTCCGAGACCTGTGCTTAACAACCTAAGCTATATTTCAACTACATTTAACAAATGATTAAATTGAATTAAACCTATTGAATATTAAATTTTTACACGTAATAAAAATTACCACTAAACCTTAAATTTTAACTAAATTTAATTTTATTATCCATAACAGGATGGATCCATGCTCTTGCCGACAGGCTAAGATTACCGGACGTTACAAACGTAACCCACGCGGAAAGCTACATCACCGCCCTTTATTTTACCTGTAGCAGCTTAACATCTGTAGGATTTGGCAACGTATCCGCCAACACGACACCCGAGAAAGTTTTCTCTATTTGTACTATGCTTGTTGGAGGTAATGTGTAACATTAGACACACACATCTTTTAGTAAAAAGTAACGACCTGTATTTTCTTTTTTTTTTTTTTTTTATTATTGACTCAATTGCTAAGTTTCGTGTAGAATTTTAAATTTAATTTATTTTAGCTGAGATTAATCGTGTGAAAATCTGGTACATGGTATATATAAATTGAGTTTTATCGAGATTGTGATGAAATGAAAATTTCGAATTTTATGATTATTGATTTTTTGGATATATATATTTTATTCCTTTTTGAAATTGTAAATTTGTATTTGTAAATTAAAATTTACAAGTACAAATACAAATGATAAAAACATATAAAATAACAAAATATTACTAATTACAATATATCATAAATAAATTAATTAAAATTTCTTTGCACAGCTTTGATGCATGCCGTGGTATTTGGTAACGTAACAGCAATAATACAACGTATGTACTCGAGAAGATCATTGTATCAAACTAAATGGAGAGATCTCAAAGATTTTTTGGTACTGCATCAAATACCAGATGAATTGAAACAGAGAATGCAGGATTATTTTCAAACGATGTGGTCGCTTAATCATGGAATTGACATTCACGAGGTACTAGTTTTAATCTTCCAAAAATTTTTTCAACAAATTTACATATATTTATTTTTATGGTTTTATTGATTTTTATTTTTATGATGGCTTTTGTATGTATTGAAAATTCAATTGTATACTGCTTTTATGTTTCTTGATTTTTATGTGATTTTTAATTTAATTTTGCAAAATTGAATTCCATTAAATTTTGATTTTAAATTACAACTTAATGTCTTTCTGTAATAATATCGAGTACTAAAATTTAACAAAAATGTATTAAACATTATTTTATTTAAATTGTTATTGCTCACTGTAATTCGCATTTAAAATACATACCTACTAATAAAAAACATAAATAAATAAAAAAACTTGAACAAAAATTAAAATAAAAACACCTTCACCTACAATCTACAACAACTACCCCTATATTTCGCAGACATTAAAAGAATTTCCAGAGGAGCTGAGAGGCGACGTATCATTGCATCTTCATCGTGAAATTTTAAGTCTACCAATATTCGAAGCTGCATCGCAAGGTTGTCTAAAGCTACTTTCCCTACACATACGCAATATATTTTGTGCACCTGGAGAATATCTAATGCATAAGGGCGATGCTTTATCCTATATCTATTATCTTTGCAACGGTTCAATGGAAGTTGTACAGAATGACATGGTTGTTGCTATTTTGGGTATGTCATTTTTTTTTTTTTTTTTTTTTTTTTTTTTTTTTTAATTAAATTTTTTTTTTTTTTTTTTTTTTTTTTTTTTTTTTTTTTTTTTTTTTTTTTTTTTTTTTTTTTTTTTATTTTTTTTTTTTGGATTATAGTCGGTTTTTCCGGACTCTTTTGTTTCGAATGACAATGCGTTCGCGAATAACAGTGGCTGTGAATACGAGAAAATTTATATTTCTTTTTTTATGTTTTATTTGTTTTTTTTTTATTTCTTTTATTATTTTTACAGGAAATTGTTGAGTCGTTGTTGACGAAACTCTTTTTTTTTCTTGTATTTTTTGCAAATATTTGTTTTAAAGAATTTTGTATATTTTTTTTTTTTTGTAAAACAGTGTTTAATATTGCATTATGAGAAAATATCTAATGTGATTTTATGACCTAGTTAAAGAGTAGCACGAAAATACATAACTACCAAAAGCGTAATAATTTTGTTACCTATTTATGAACCAAAAAAAAAATATTTTTTTCACCGGATAATAATTTTATACATTTAATTTTCTATCCACAACTTTTACTTGTAATTAGAAGCAAAAAAAAAAACTTGCATTTGCATTGTTTCACTTGAATTTTTGTAATAATCGCTCACGTTAGCGTGACAAAGATCTCATAAAATAAAAAAATATAGTTTTTATTATTTATATTTTTTTAATGGTATATTTGAATAAAAACATTGGACTGACTTCTAATTAAGACTTAAAAAAATATTTTTATATATAAAATATAAAATAATCGAAATTTCTTCCACTAAAAGGCAAAGGTGATCTAGTCGGTTGCGACATAAACGCTCACTTACATCACGGTTTCAACGGTGGTGGTAGCAGTAATTCACCAAACGACGTAGTCGTGAAATCAAGCTGCGACGTCAAAGCACTTACCTATTGCGATCTCAAATGCGTTCACGTACAGGGTTTGGTTGACGTTCTAAGACTCTATCCTGAGTATCAACAAGAATTCGCTCACGACATACAACATGATCTAACTTATAATTTAAGAGAAGGTTACGAGGCTGAGGTAACAATAGAAATTTTCTTTAAAAGACAAATTATAAATATTAAATATTTGAATAAATAATTTTTTTCTTTGTTTTTTTAATTCGAGCAGCAAGAATCAGAGATAAACGGTGGTCCATCATTAACATTACCATCAATAAGCGAAGACGACGAAAACGTACCAGAGGAAGGTGAAACATCGCCATTATCACCACCAAATCGTTCACCACTTCACGCATCATCAAGTCCTCGACATGCCAAATTCAGGTATTTATTTTATCATTCAACTCATTTACTCAGCCTTACTTAAATTTACGCCAAAATATAATTCATAATTTATCACAGGGACGAGTATCAAAGTAAACGAGTACCACCACGTGGTGTATTAAAAGGCAGATCGACTCAGCAACAATCTCAAGACGACGAGCATACGCGTAGTTCGGTAGAGCGACTGGACACTCAGGTGTTAACATTGCATCAGGACGTGGCAACTTTAAGCTATGAGGTTCTCATACGCATACTTTATTTTAACTATCATAACAATATCTTTTAATCTCATTTAATAACACCCCGATAATTTTTCAAAAAATTACAAAAGGTACGAAACGCAATACAAGCACTACAAATGTTAGCAAGTTCACCACAAAGCAATCCAAATTTACCAACGCCTGGTAACCGCGTTGTGTCAAGTAGCGGTAACGTTGGTAGCGGTTTATTAGCTCGCAGTTCATCACATCCACCTGACGCTTTATGCTGGTGTCCGTCCTCACCTGCAACCAGCGCATGCAATAGACCACCATTAATTCATCAAGCAACACAAACAGATTGGCCAGTTGATTTATTTGAAAATTGGATACGTGCCGAGCCGCATAGGGTATTAAGGATTTTAGGTTTGGATCCTGAATTGCTTGGTGAACCAAGATTACTTCAACCACCTCATCATTATCAACAACAACAACAACAACAGCAGAGACCATCACCTACGTCCTCTGGTTCACCGTTACAACAACAGATTGCTTCAGGATCACCTACTCCATCGGCTTCTTCTCCACCACCACCACCTTATGAACCACTTACACCGCTACTTGGTTCGCCTAATCAATCACCTTCTGATTCACCTGGTATGTTATATGTTTTGAATTTTTTATAGTACCCAAATGTATAATTTTGAAGAAAAAAATTTAATATGTCGTTTTTCTTTTCTTTTTTTTTCTAGGTGCTGGTGGTGTAGGTATTTTTCCGTTTGAACGACGTGGCTCAGGACGTAGAGGAACTTCAAATTGTTGGGATAATACGGTGATAAATGGTCATAGAAAAGCGAGGCATAGATTTAGTGCTGGTGATGCAGATGCCACGTCATCACCGGTTTATCAAGCTGTTAAAACATTAAGAAGATTACCTGAATCTCGTTCACTTACTTTTCATCCGTTTAGCTGAGTTGAGCCTGATCTCCCTGGTAAGATATAATATGTTGCATTTGATTAATTATTATTATTGGGATTTTTTTTTTATTTTATGTGGAATGTTAATGATAATTCCTTTTTTTTTTATTTTAATTGTGTATGTATAAATTGCAAGGGTTGATTACTCAGTTTTTTTTTTTTTTTATGGAATTTTTAATTCAACTCGTTTGGTTGCTTTTAATTTAAAATTTTTTTTAATGAAGATAAAGTAGATGTGCGATTTGTTTTTCCAAGTTAAATTTTTGATGACCCGCGTCTGGTATGAACGTTTTTTTTTTAATTAACGATGTAAAAGCGTTGTGAAATAGCTTTTATAAACCGAAAATTTTGAATGAGAATTTTTTTTATCATTTTCATAGGTATTATAAATGAAACATTTGTAAAAATATTTTTTAATTTGAATAGCTAACATTAATTTTATTTTTTTATTTTTATAATTAAAAATTTTTATTAAAATTCTTTAGGTGTATTTGTTTTAAAATATTAATTGAATAGAGAGTAAATAGATGTACTTTTTCAAATGTACATTTATGAGTTTTAAAAATTAAAAATAAAATCTGGTACAAAAGTAAAATAAATCAAATTGGACTGAAACTGACAGATAACGATATAAAAGCTTATAAATATACTTGAAATCAATAATTTCTATGATTGTTTATATTTTATTTATTTATTTTATTTTAATTCACTCAACACATCCTTTTGGCATACAACATATTATATCCTAAAAAAAAAACTAAAAACATGCGATATTTAAATTTACTATACATCATCACATTAAAAAAATTTCTATAAAATACATAAGAAAACAAACATTCTCCTATTTACGCAAGCTACCATATCCCAACCATCAAAAAATAAACTAAAAATTCTTTTTTATCAATTAGGGCGTCGACCCAGCGGAGACGACTCATCAACCGACGGAGGCACGGAGATCTAAAAAAAGTCCTCAATAGCCATAAATTCACCTTCCAGCTGTATAAAAACTCCTTAAAAAAAAGCTCATTCAGATTCCTCAAAGAGAGAACAAAAAAAAAAAAAGAAAGAGCTGTACCTATATAATTGCGGCATTAAAAAGCTCGCGATAAACATAATCGTTATACTTATAACGATTATACACGTGTTCATCCCTCTCGTTATATATTTAGCTCTCAACAGCTTTAATATACGAGTCACATATATATTTGTACATAATTAAATGTATATAGAAATAAAAAAAAAAATATATATATTATATACGAAAGAGCTAATTAAAACTTTCGGTAAAAGCAAATCCTAAAAGTTTCCTTACTTTTTTTGGAGGCCGATATAATAATATATATGTTATTATATGGCTCCTTGAATATTATATTGTAATTTTATGTTGATTTTTTTTGAAAAAAAAAAGACTATTTAATATTGTTATGAATCACAATATTGTGTATAGACGTATGGAAGACTGTGTGAAAGATTGAATTAAATAAATAAATTATAGAATCTTTTTCAAATTAATCAATTTGACTTTGTTTTTTTTTTTATTGTATATTTTATATAAGTGTATGAGTTAAATTAGAATTTTTTAAAATATGTTTAAGGTCGTCATTTTTCTCGACGGTACACGTATGATTGGAAAAAAAAATTTAATCTTAATCTGGCTGGAATTGTAAGGTAAAAAAAAATATAAGAAATTTTAGTATCTCTTGCTGTTTAACTTATATAAAAGCTGAGATGCAATTTATGCGCGCACAAAAAAAAAAAAAAAAAATTTACCGGTATTAATTCCGGCCTGTTATGTTTGTCTTTACATATCGTATTCATATCTCTTTATCTCGCGATATTTAACATATCGAACGAATATTTATTATGAAAATTATGAAAATAGAAAAAAAAATAAAGAAAAAAAAATTTGATGCTTTCTACTTGTCTCTAATTTTTAAATTTTCTGAATGACATGAGATAAATACATATAATTAAAATAATAATTTTAATAATAATAATGATAAGAAAAAGAAAGGAGCAAAAGCACAAAATTCGTCTCGATATTATATAAACGCTGCATATATTAAGATTAAAAAAAGAAAATTCATAAATAAACCAATAATAATCAACAAATTACATTTTATCCTTGTATTTAATATCAAATAATAGAATAATCATTTTAAATCATCGGTATATAATATTCGGCTCTTTGTGATTTATGTACTGTAGATTTTTTGAAAGATTTATCTAACAGTTTTTATACTTGCCAACTTTTTTTAATTTCACACAAGTGATATACATACATGCATATACATATACATAATATTAGACATATTCTATCTGAAATAACAATTTTTTCAATTTTACGCAAATCTATACCTATAAGATTAACATATATACTGAAAATAAATTCTTTTTAAATGAGCAGATTCAGCTTTTAAACCGCTTTATTTAATGACTACTTAAATAAAAACAGATAAATAAATTGAAAAAAAAAATAATAATAATGGCTTTTACAATTTTAATTATTTTAAATAAAAACAATATATAATTATACAAGTATTAAAACTATCGACTGACAACGTCAATAATGACGATATTATTATATATATACATTTAATCAATACAATTTATATACAAATATATACATATATATTACAAAGTCTTAAAACCACTTTTTTATATTACAAGTTTTAATATATCATCGTTATTCCCGACTTTATCCTCCAAAAAATAAAAAAAATAAAATAAATAAACCAAGCATAATAAAAAAAAAGCTTAAAAGCACTTCATTTTAATCGATAGTCATATATTAATATCCAGTACATAATTATTCACAAATTTAGATTTATTTTTTGAGTCTACTGCTTTATAAATATCAAATAAATAAAACAAAAAAAATAATTTATTCGATTACTCATCTCGATACTCATATAATATCAAGCAGATAGTGCAGCCACTTAAAAAAAAAAAAAAAAAAATAGATGAACTAAAATAAATAAATAAAAATCGACACGAATTTCGTTTGCAAGTAGCTTCAATATGAGACAGATTAAAAAAAAAAAAAAGAAAAATAGTCAGAAAAAAGAGACCTCGGCGCTGAGATTCTTCCGCGAAATAAGTACTTACAGAAGAGGATATAAATAAAAAATAAAAAAAATGATCCCAAATCATTCCATAATTAATTAAACGCGCGCGTTATTTTAAGTACACCCTGTGATTTGTGTGTGTGTGTGTGCATGTGTTTGTCTGTATGATATGTTACATGACGTGAAAAGAAAATAAAAATTCAATACGCTGATATAATTGTTTGAAACACACAAAGAAAAGTTTATGAACATATACATTGACGTTGCGTTTCTCGGTTTACCAACTTTGTATGTAGCAATAACGAGCTATAACTCAACATTTTAATGTGAATAAATAAAAGAACGTAAGAATAAACAGAAAAAAAAAGAATAAAATTGGTGAAAAAAACTTGTCTTCATAAGTTAAACGACCGTTGATCGGCGTTTATTATATAATAAAAAAAAAAAATAAAACATTGTAATGATATCTTTGAAAACTATGTAAACGCAAAAAGAACCGATTAATTGTAAGAAAATTGTACGTATACATAAATCATAAAATTGTAAGTTTAATCAATGTTTTTTTGTAAATAAGAACAAACAAAAAAATAAATAAATAAATAAATAAAAATGTTTCAAAGTGGAAGATTTGTGTAAAAAAAAAAAAATAATAATAACGTGATGATCGCGAAAGGCCGTTATAAGTACGCGATGTTATAATATTGTATATTCGTTCAATTTTCCGCGCCGTCTATTGTAAAATCACGACGTCGAGTGTTCTTGGTTAAAAATATATGTATATCTGTTCGTTGCTGGTCGACGAATAAAATAAGATATATAAATATATATTCAATACCTTTTCATAAAAATAAGCGTTTATTATAGTTTGATATATTTATGACGGATCGAAAAAAATATATAAAATTATGTTTTTATATTCTGCTTGTTGTAAAATGCCTTTTTTTTATTCAATTAATTACAAGTTTTTAATGCTATTATACAAATTTTGTTTCATTTTTTTTTTTAATTAAAAGTTAAACACGAACAAAAATAAATAGAAACAAACTTTCAAATGTACACAATGTCGTTTTATTACAATTAACGGCGGACAATTGTTTTATAAATATTTCATATATTTTGTTATACTATTTCTATGCTCTCTATACGCGTTAAAATTAAAAAAAAAAAATAAATAAATAAATAAATGAAAAATAAGCTAAACGTAGTATAGTAGTCATGGAAAGAAAAATAATCTAAAACAAAAAAAAAACAAAACAAATTTTAATTCTGTATAAATAGATATATACATATAAATATAAGTGTCAGATCTATTGTAAACCTCTTTTTACATTATTCGTCAAATGTATAGCGAAAAAAAAATTATAAATTTATATGTTACAACAACGGATTATACCAACAAACGTGTAATTATATTACCTAAGAAACGTTTTTCCACTTTCCACTTACACCTGTGTGTATATGTATAGAAAGAAAAAAAATTGAAACTTTTTTCTGTATTTGAATTGACGGGACATTTCACGGAAGCAATAACCGGACCGAATAAACGTCTGCTTTACAAGTTGTTAGAAAATCTTTTTGAAAGACAAAATAAAAAGAATCTATATTTTCGGAAAAATCTGTAGAAATTAAATTGTAAAAAAAAAAATAAAGTTGTCGATGTGTTATTTGTGTAATAATGAAGAAATATAGCATAAGTGAGACATTGAAAAGAAAAAAATAAAATAAAACGTGATTCACTTACAAATTTATTATATTTATTTAAATTAATACACTATTAATTGTAAATAAACATCTGTAATGAAAACTTGTACAGTCGATGTATCAAAATAATTTTTTTGTTTTTAATCAATGTCCACTTTTGCATTTTCAAAAAAATTCGTAATACTTATATACCGTCTGTTTCGTCGAACCGACAAAAAACAATACCGACTGTTATAAAAAAAATAATTTTTGAAATTAAATGTATTAAGTATGTATGTACGTGTAAAAGAACACAAATGATGTTATGGAAATATATACATAATATATAACCGGAATGGAACTATTTTGTGAAACGTTTGTTCGTCAATCGCGAATACAATGCAAAAAATTAAATAAAAATTATCGCTAAAAGTGCGATAGATGTGGAAACCAAAGAGTGTTATTTTATCAATACCATAAAGAGAGAGAGAGAAAAAAAAATTTTGCGATTGGGCTAAAACACATCGTCGTGTACGTATCCAAAAAAAAAAAAAAAACTGTGCGCAATAAATATTCAATTTAAATTTGTCACGAGATTGTGCATAGTTTTTAATTTATTCTTTTCAATTTTAATAATCAAACGATGTAAAACTCTTATGAAAAAAAAAAATCTATACGTTAATACAACTCAAATGATTCTATTTTTCTCTGATAAAATTATTAATATACCAGTTCAATAACTGGAACGTAAAATAACATTGTTAAAATTACAGCAAAGTTTTGAAACTTGCTCGATAAATTTTAAATAAAAATACCGCAGAAAGATATGTCACGTACAGTAATATGTATATTATTTTTTTTCCGTCACAGACTATATCAAGTGAGGAAAAGAAAAAAAAAATGAGAGAGAAAGAAAGCTATAAAGTCAAGGGTAAATGTACAAATAAAATATGAGAATTAAGCGCGAGCAAAGAAAAGCGTCGCGAGAGGAACTCTAGTCCACGTAGAATAAGATAGGGCCTTAATTACACAATGTGATATAATCTCGGACAGCAAATTATAACCGCACGTTAAAAAAAAAAAAAATAAATAAATAAATAAAGTATGCATTATATATATTATGTACATGATGAAAGGCACAAATTGGTAAAGTAGATCAGTATAAAGATTTTTTCTTGGCTTGTCATTGATACGCGGTAAAAATTAGCATATAGTCTGGTGCGAAATGATTATATGAAAAACTGAAGCAAGTGTGAATAATTAAATTCGAACATGTGTGTATAATGAGAATATATTTTTCTTCCTCCTTCGTCGGAGATGTTGCTAATAAAGATGCTAAAAGACACGCGTTAAAAGAAAGGCCGAGGGAGAAAGAAAGATGTAGAAAGACAGTGATGTGTTAGCAAAGTAATTATTTTTTCTTCCCTATTCTTTTCGACGAATGTTGGAACGTGCTGAGAGATTCTAGTCAATTTTCTTGGTTCTGTCAACACACATACACACATATACATTGAATGATATAACGTCAATAAAAACGATGATTTAAAAAATAATAACAGTAGCTGTTCTTAATTATTTTGTACATTTTACCTATATGTTTAATTTTTTTAATTTTATCTTGATTTAGAATGCGTATTATGAAATGTTTTTTAATACAACACTTTTGGTTATTAAAACTTTTTAATTTTTTATAGATATAAACTTGTAAAAAATATTAAAGATAGTATTGGATTAATTTAGTTTACTTTTATAAAAAACGTAATTATTGTCATTGTAAATGGTAAAAGAAAATATTTATGCATCTTATATGAAAAAAACTTACAATGTATAAATTTGTTGAGTTTCCTTTTTTTCTATTTCTAAATTCTTTTTTTGTATTCAATATTTTTATTTCGTGTTAATACATGATGGACATCTTTTTTCTCATAAATTACTGAACAGTTCAAATTTCGGTATGTTAAAGATAAATCTTGTATAAAACTATTTTTGGTTAAAAAACTGATCTATATTTCCTAATATCCTTGACATTTATGAAGATCATTTTGATAATATCCGAGTGTTTGTTTACTTTTTTTGACCGTCTCAATTTTATACCTTTGTTTTTTTTCAGACAAGGTTAGGTTGTCTTGCAGTCGTAACAACCATGGTTATCTTTCGAATATCATAACGTTCGAAAGTCAACTGAAATTTATTCTATCCTTTTTTACTGTTACAATCGTTAAGCTGTTAAATAAATAAGGTTAATCTTATATTTCTATATTAATATTTATTAAATAAAATTTTCGAAAACAATTATTATCATTATTGCATTTAAATATTTAATTTTTTAAATTAAAAAAATTTGAATACAATTAAGATTTTCAAGAATGTTTAACAAAAGTTATTTGAAACAAAATTAAAATTACAATTACAAACCTTAATTATAAATATTGTATTTATAAATTAAATACTTAATTAATTGATTAATTAAGATTAAGATTAATTTTTTAAATCAATGAAATAAAAAATTGTTAGCGAATGAATTACTAATATTTTTAATTATCAAAGTAAAAGAAAAAAAAAAAAAGAAAAATCGATTTTTTCAATTCAGCTGTAAAACATATGATATTTAGCGCCAAAAGATATTGGACGTTTTGGCAAGACTGATAATTCAAAATGGCTCTCACGGCAGCAAAACGCATTCTTATCTTACACGCTTTATAGAGCCGGAATGTTTATTAGACTTGTTTACAATACTCCCGGTTTATAGTTAATTCATATAACCTTTTTAAGCTAATTATTTTTGATAATAAAAAAATAAAATTATTTATGCTATTTACGAATAGATTCGGAGTTAACCAACTTATCAGTATTATTTAAAAAATGTAAATTGTGATGTTCGCAATAATACCGTTGCTATTGGATTCTTTATAACAAAGGGGTTTAAATCATGTGTTTATACGTGTTCCGTTGAGAACATGGGTTCCGAAAAAACTTGGGATAACGTTTTTTCAAATTCCTTGGAATTTCAAAATGTTAATTCGTTTTTTAACGTCTTAAAAAATGCGCCGGTTAAACTGCAAGACGCTCGTGAAAGTGAAAAAGGTAAAATTATGTTTGTTTTTTTATTTGATACTCTGAATTTCAGTTTTTTAAATGTAGTTTTTTCTTAATTGAAATGTGTTCATTTCAGAATTTAACTATTTTAGAATAAATGTGTTATTCTAACCTATTTTGCTGTAATTGTTTTGGTTTTTTTTATACTTATTTTTTTTAATTTTTTTTAACAGTTAATCTTATTCTGGTGTAAATTTTTCTTTTATAGAAATAATTTTAAAGAATATTTTGAATGCAGAAGAAGGTATATTTAATTTTATAGCCAAAGCAACAATAATGCAAGATCATGTGCCAAAAATTTCTTACAAGCACCTGGAAACGCTATCACAACTTAGTGTACAGTTATTTAAAAATTTTCCGGAGAAACCACAAGAAAGTAAAATTGAGACTGTTGATTTAATCAAAACCACATTTCGTAATATTCAACAATTGGAGAAACAATGTCAGCATGAATACCTTACTTCATTTTGTAAGTACATAACAAACTCTAAAATTAATGATTTGAAAATGTATTTATTAAACCATTAGTTTATTGTATAATTTTTTTAATTTTAGTTTATCAGGCTCTTTTGTGTTCTTGCTGTAATACATTAAATAGCGATATTAAGCTTCAACAAGAAATTCAAAATCTTACCAAAGAGCCAACGTGTTATAAAGATTATGTTCCATTATGGATAGTATTATTCAAAACAGATGATTTCCAAACATTAATATATAATCAAGAACTGTTTAATAAATTTTTATTAGTTTCATTTGACTTTCTCAAAAACTTGAATTTGAACATATCAAGTGAATTGAACACAAATAAATTTAAAAATACAGATATTGCTAAAGCTGAAAGCAAAGAAGATTTTAGATTCTTTATTAATTTTGTTGATTTGTTTAATGAATTGATTAGTCAGATTGACATTGCCATAATTCAATATAGTGTAGAAACGCTTCTCACATACTTTATCAAATGTTCCTATGAATACCCAATGGTATCTGGATTTTACAAAGTTATTTACACTATTTTCAAAAAGCTGACATTCATTCACAGTTATGAAAGTTGTTGCAGCGAGTCATCATTAAAATTGATTTTTAAATATCTCCTGGATGTGCTTGGTTTAATCAATGATTTTTCAGATGAATTGCAGTTATCGTGTATTCATTTAATAATCTATGCACCTTTGGAGTTTGTTGAAAAATTAGTTGACGAAACAATATTTGTCTTTGATATCGCCCTAAAAATTGGCTTGAATGACTTTTCAATAGCATTTTCAACTTTAGACACCTTAGAAACATGGAGCAAATCTTTGGAAAACTCACGGCTAAGCGACTTCACAGAGAACATCATACCATACTTGGAGCCTTACCTCAACATTTCAAAACACAATTTACATGACAAAAAAATTTTGCAAAACCTTCATAGAAAAGTTTTGCTGTACTATGGGGATACAAGTTTTGCCAAAGTGGAAGAATCGATACACCAAACAGCATCGCAAGTTACCGCGCGTTGGCAGAAGACTAATCAATTCAGCTGTAAAATGGAATTTGTAGAAATGAAAGTGGAGCTGAATTTGGAGAAAATAATAAATCGTACTGTAATATTATCGCGAACAGCATCTAGTCGTAGTCTACGTCTCTCGGCCTGCGAATTACTGCACGGCCTAGTGACTCTATCGCTGGGTCGTAGGTCAGCGAGTCGATGTCTCGACAAGGACAGCTGTCTCGCAGTACTGAGGCTCGGCTGTGACACAGACTGGGCTGTCCGTTGTTTACACCGGCCACTCGCTCTTCAGCTTTGCCGCTACTACGCTGAACAACTAGCTAGTAAAGGAGCTCGACCTGCAGCTTACAACGAGCCAGGCGCTGCTCACATCTTTTTTGACCTCTTACTCGACGGAGCGACACAAGTGCACGAGCCTCGACTCCGAGGCTTTTGCGTAACTTGTTTACTAGAGCTTGCAGGATGGAGTGCCGGAGTAGCTGAGGCTCCCATGAACTTTGCCATTCATCGGCTTCGAGACTTGCTGCTTGATCCACTGCCTCATAGGCGTCTTTATGCCACAATACTCTTCAACCGACTTTGTCCTGTTCTTGGTACAAACAAAAATATAATAAACATCTATTGGTTGGATTTTCTTTGCATTTTTGTACGCTGTCTCGAGATTAAAAGCAATTCACATGTCCTTGCGGCCCTAGACAATATCGTTAAAGTCATACGATCGAATTCAGATCTTTTGATCTCCAAATGTAAGGAGCGCAAAGTCTTGTTTGAGATTAACGAGAATCTCAATGGTACTATCATTTGGTTGTTTGAAGGCTGTGGATTTTTAAATGACGATTGTCGTGAAAAGTGTATGGATATGTTGGAAAGTCTCTGCGATCTTGTACCTCCTTATAAATCAGTACGTGACTTCGTTTTGTCCATAGAACTTGATTCAATTCATCAAATTGCTTTGAAGGATCTGGATGATCGATGTTGTGAGATTACTTTTCAAAATGCCAAAGCATTTCTTAAAAGTCTAGAATTTTACTCGTGGATTTTAAGAAAACGTTTTCTACCACCCGACGTTTTACTTCAAAATAAAGGCAAGATGAGTGATTTTTTTAATTTTTATTCCGACTTCATTTCCGTGATAGTTGATCGAAGTATGGACGATATATTGAAAGAGTCGACTAACTCATTGACAGAAATAGATGAACTGCAAGATCTGATAAATAAGTGTATAATGGAAATTTTTGGATTTTTATTAATCATTCTACAAGTATGTATAAATAGAATTTTTTTAATGTTAATTAATGACTTGCAAGAAAACATTTTTTTAATTTATTAAAATTTGAATTTTAGGAGAACAATATAAATAAGTTATTAAAAAATTTTTGGACCAATAATTTGTACACTATGATATCACGTTTTGTGTTATGTCCAAATAAAATTGGTACTAGTGCCAAAACACTGCAGTTTTATGAGACCCAACAATTAGAAATATGGTTTCTAAAAATTATAAAAGAAATGAACAACAAGTTGCCATTATCATATGTTACCAAATTACAAGAAAGTTTGTTTGCTGAGAGGAAAGAACACTATGATTATTTTATGGAAATGGATGTTATTATTAACTCTAGGAAAGATGTAACTGCCCTTTGTTATTTTGTTCGTGGCATTACAATACTACAACGTTGCAAATTTTTGGATTTTAAAAAAAAGGTAATTTTTATCAAGCACTTATTTTACCATCACCTCTAGAAAATATGTATAATTATTTAAATAACTAATTTTAGTTGCAATTGACGGCTGATGAAATAGAAAAGAAAATCATAAAAATTTTTGAAACATATAAGAGTTATTGTGTCAATGGTGCTACTCAGAAGAAAATTGGAGTCGAGATAAAAAATTATTCAATTGACTTGATAAATTTTTTTTTAGTAGAGTATGAGGTTTGTATAAATATTGTAAAAGTCACATCTTTTACTGAAATACAATTATAAAATGCATTAAACAAATTTTGAATTTTAGCCTCAACTAGTCGAATTTATTGCTAACTTAATTCTGTCTACCTCCAACAATAGTAATTTTACAAACGGTTTTTCATTCGAAGATATTGATAACGTTTTTCATGCTCTCAAAGCTCCTATGTTCAAGTATCTATTGATAAATTGTAAGGAAACTTTAAGTGTACTTGAAGATCATCCAGATAAGCTATTTTTTGTAATTGAAAATCTATTAAGATTCTCCCAACAAAATCAAAGTTCAATAAACTCGGTAAATTTAGTTGAAGAGGTAATAGAACGCTGCGAAAAATACAAAACTTTAGTTGGCGAAGACGAGCGACGTCACAGTCAATTTTTCGAAATCAATCGATTAGCTATTAGTATGAGAAGCGAAAACAAAAACTTACTTCTTGATCGATCCAATAATTTATACAACTGGATTTTAGAAGAGTGGAGCATTGCCAAAGATACAGATCATAAGCTATATATTTTAGACAACTTTTTTGCACACATGGTAAACAGTTTGAGCGCTGTTGGCAACGAAATTGGAAATTCAATTCTTCGTGGATTCTGGAACGAAGACGTGCGTTGTGGACTTGACAGCAACGAAATCAGCGAAAGACTTCGCGCTCATAAATGCATGAGTTGTCTTTTGGTCTTGCTTACTACGACGCGATCACCTATTGTACTTGAAGCTGTAGTCGAGGGTGTAGCAGTAGCCGCGGGTAGATATTTTTCGAAAGCAAGTTTGGCTATAGCACTGCAGACGTATTTTGGTTCGCTATCGAAAAATCTCGTCAACGAAGCACTATCGGCTTTATTTAAAGTCTTTATGGATGAAAAAAGACATAAATGGGAGGCAAGACTTGATCTTTTAGAAAAAATTCTTATACCTGCTGTCGAAACTTGTGACAAGCCTACATTCAAACATTTTTACGAGACGCATGTGTGCGATCTTGTAAATGTTGTTGATGAAGAGTTGAGTCCAATTGGAACATTAGAGCGCAAGCAGAGTCTCGTTACCAGAACCGGCTATTTCCGGATAACCGAATTGGCACTCAGTAAAATCAAAATCGATCGGCTCGAGTTTTACGTATTGAGTAAAGTTGTCGATATTTTTATTGACGTTCACGCCGATGATGAGCGCGAGCTTGCGAGGCTACTTAACTGCTCGGTACTTAACTGCCTGATAGCCGCTGAACTCACGCAAACCGATCGTGAAGTCAATGTCGACCTAAACATGATGTTTGACGTAGACATATGGGAGCGTATCATAGATTGTCAGAGATCCTATGACGTTAATAATCAGCCGAAAGGTTTTTGCGCTCGTAGGATCAGTGTACCAAAACAACAAGTTGCTGATCAGTTGTCGTCTAATTTAGACACTTATTTTCATGCTTACAATCCGATCAAATTAAAAGGTGATCAAATTAAAACTATCGAATTGCCAGATGCTGGTGATCATATCAGTTTGGAAGATGACGCGCTTAACGAACACGAGTGTATGCCAATGCTTACGACTCTGATCAATAAGCTTGCTAAAGAGACTCAAATCGAAGTGGAAATGATCGAGATTAGTCCTTGGTTACGTTGTTTCTTCGAAGCTCTGATTAACGATAAAATCAACGTCTCCTTATTTGTAATTAGGCTACTGATCAACGTCAGACATGCAATGTCACCTTATCTCAGTTTACTTTTCGAAGATTTAGCTCGTGTCATCAAAACACACTTGGAGAACAATCCGTTAAACTATCTTATAAGACATATGTCATTAATGATGTCAGAATCTGTGTTGGAGCTAGAAAAAGATACGGAAGTTGAAATAGCGCAAGCTCTTGTCGAAAAACTTTTCGAGCGTGCTCCTGACTCTAATACTGAGATTTACGAATGTAACGTTTTTGTAATTGAAAAGCTTGTAAAGGTTTGGAATCGCAAACTTAAAATATTTCAAAATCTCGAGAACGTTATTAAGAACAATGAAGATCTGGCAGTGCGGATGATCCTAGTGCTATTCAGGCATAATGTAGGGATTGATCAATTGATTAAAATTCATTCAATGCACAAACTTATACGAAAATTAATATTTAAATGGAAGGAACCAATGACACCTAGGATATACGAGATTATTGGATGGATTTTGAAATTTATAGAGGATGGTAGAGAAGTTTTTATTAAGAATGATCTTGTTGAACTGTTGGAGGATATGCAAAGGTAACTATTTTATTAATAATTTAAATTAGTTTTTATAATTAATCTCTATGCTGGCTATTATTAAGATTTTTTTTTTAGTGCAAATAGAGACATCTGTGTTAGTAATCTTTACCTAGTTTACAAAAATTGTCCGTCAATCGTGAAATATAATATGTTGCGAGAATTTATGAATCCAAATACCGTAAACGACAAGCAACGAAAACTCGAGTGTTATGAAATGCTCATGGAATCAATAAACGATGTCAATGATGCTAAAATCGTTTATTCAATAATAGAATTTATGGATATATTAAATATGCTTTGTGAACAAGAATCATCATTCTTGGATATTGGTATTGCAATTATTACAAAGTTAGTTGACGTTCTTGAGTGTAAGCAATTGCAACCATATCTCGAAGTGCTTGAAGAGCATACAAATCCTAACACAACATTGATACGACATCGGAAAGCTATTTATGAAGTTTTTATAGATGTCTATTTCAAGAAATCAAAGATAAAAGAATCTGGGAACAATTACACAGAGTATTTGATAAATTTATGTAAGAAGGTCCTTGTATCGGGTTTAGTCGATCCTTGTGAAGAAATCCATAACTACGTATTAAAATTCTGGGAAGAAAATACCGAGCTACCAAGCGATCTTACCAATCGATTATTTTACTTATTAAAGATGTTCGATGTGGAAATACATTCGAGTTACGCTCAATTTCTGTGTACTCTGATGCTTGAACTTGCCGTACAGACACCTAGTAATCGGAATTTTGTATACAAAGCTGTAGGCGAACAACCAACACACGAACAAGAGATTGCAATTCCTCGACTTAGTAGTAGTGCAAGTCAAAATCAAACTCCTCCGCTTTTTGCACCGTCGCTTGCAGGTTTACTAAATCAAGCTGCTGTTTTACATGAAAACGAACTCGAACCAGATGAAAAAGCGATTCTTGAAACTCTCACGAAGTACGAGCAAATTTTTTAATAGTTAATCAAATTTTCTATTAATTGATTTGTCACATGTTTTTACTAATAATCAATTTTTTTTATGTTTTAGAATGAGTTCATCAACTGAAAAGTTGATCGTACCAGACTCACCGGTAAGCAAACTATCAAAACGATTTCTTCCAGGTAACAAAGAACATGCAATAAAAGATCAGCATTGCGCGTACGGATTCATCGATAATTACAAAGAACTAGTGCAAAAAGAACTCACTCAGCAAAATGACCTTATAAAATTTAAGCGTAATTGTAAATCTGGCATCTATCCGGATGTAGAAATAACGCAAATGGATGTAATATTAATTCTACAAGAAGTAGCTAGGCGAGATCAGAATTTTGCTAATGAACTTGTCGTATTAATTATCTGTGCTGTTGCACGATACCTTCACAATAGCGAGATGTATGTTGATCTGCTAAACGTAATCGCAGAAACCTGTGATCAAGCCTTCAGTAAACCTAACGATTTTGTACCTGTGGCCATGGAAATGCTTCAACGTCTAGGATGTAAAAATTTTAATGCTGAAAATGTTACTCAAATTGCAATTTTAATGAACCTTCAATTTTCAGGTAATTGTAATTTGTTGAATTCATCTAAAATAATTATTTTGAAAAAATTACTTACATAATTACTGTCTTACAGGTACATTACTTCTTGAGAAAAGTTCTATCCATTGCGATCAGTATATTCACAAGGTCACTGGAAATCAAGTAGGTCAGATAATACAGCATGGTAAGGAATTGATCAGGTTGTATCAGTCTCTTGGTGAAAATGAAGTAGTTCAGAGTATTTTAAAAAATTGGATGAATCCTGTTGAAATGATCACTTTAAGCCAAGGTTTTCAAGCTGAAATTCAGGGTGATTGGAACAGAGCAAAGGAAATCTATGAGAGTATTTGTGATTCTGATCCTGCTGAAGATTTTTGTTCAGAGGGTTTATTGCGGGTGAGAAACTTTATATTTTTACATGTAAAATACTTTTTATTAATTTTTCCATTATGATTTTTTTAATTTTGATAGCGTCAAATAAAATAAGACTATGATTTTTAATTAAAAGTAGAGCTCTTATAACATATAGATATTTTATTTATTTTATTTATTTAAAGTTATTTTAAGATAAATTAAAATATTTTTTCTTTTATTTCTTTTCTTTAAGATTTTAAAATATGTTTTTTTAAGAAATAAACATTTAATTAAATTATTACAATTTATGACAAAGGTTGTATGTATAACAGATCAATTAGACTTTGCACACGTGTTATGTAATCTACTACTACTGATACTAAGAAGACTTATTTTCTTGGTTTTAAAAGATAAATCAATGCATTCTGTTGTGTCAAATTCATAAAATTTACTTTAATGATTCTTATTTAATACAATAATTAATCTCATTAATATGAATTTTCAAAATTCATTCAAAAATACATTTGAAAAATGATTAAATTACAAGGTTCTTGAAAGTTAGATGAACTCAGAACAAATAACAACAAACTTATCTCCAATTCAACTTTTCCTATCTACAAAGCGCAATATCATAGCCATATTTTAAATAGGATTCTCCTTATCCTCGTATTTCCAGCGCCACCAAGCAACCTTCATTCTATCCCAGATATTCTCCCAAGAATCCATAGCTGGCCTAACATCGAGCAGGGCAAACGTGTATTTCTCATCTATCTGTCCTCCATCGTAGTAGTCAATGACATACCTGATATTTTTGCCACAGCGATCAACAATCCAATCATGCCTATCAAATGGCAAACCATAACCAAGCCAGTAACGTATTCTCGCTCGAGGCGAATAATCTTTAGCTTTGCCACCAAAGCTACGTAGCTTTGGAGTCGAGCATTCATAAACGTGCAATGCCTCCCATTTAAGTACCTCCTGCCAGGCTTGCTCGTTATTAGCATTGTGGATCTTTATTATATCGTCCATGTCCTTGGGTGAGACGTCCTCGTCGCGCCAACGCCAGCCTTTACGCAGCATCGCGTTCCAGAACATCTGAGGTGAAGGGTAAACCCAAAAAGCACCTTCCTCGGTTGCTTTAGGAATTGAAGATACCTGACGCTCCTTTGACAATGGGAATGGTTGATCAGCTGCTGGGTTTTGATTCTCCGGAGGCATCATGTTTAGTGGATTGATTGTACTAGTATCGTGATTTATAGGACACTCGCTTTTTGCTGGAGCTGGAGGTGGTGGTGTTGTTCCAGTTTTGTTGTGCATTGGACATTCTGGGGGTATTGAGGATTTAGCCTCTGCCGCTACTGTGTTTCCCATCTTGTGAGTAAGCTGTTTGTTTAGGATAAAAAATTTATATTATTTTATTCAAAATTTGTAAATAATAAAATTGAATGAATTTGTTATTACCTTCTTTGATATACTCTATTTCAATAACTTTTATGGAGCCTCTTAGTTAAGGTTAGAATTAGCAAAACATTAATATTATCTATGAAACTTGACTAGTGTGATGTTAAAAAGTTTAAAAATTTGTCAATAGATTAAATCTCTGCTCGATAAGTAGTGAAATTTATGCTGTTTGACATAATTGGCAAATACAAGTATCATTTAGTTGTGTCTGGAAAAATTGCAATCTCGTTAATAGCAGTAGGTTATTTAGACTAACATATATAATAAGCCCACACACACACGTTTATAAAAGGTAAAGCTTGGTTGGCTTCCCTACCCTCGTCCTTGCCTCTTGTTTAAAAGATAAGATTGAGATAATTACCTAGATGATTTTTGAATAAAGTAGATAGTCTGTAATTTATGAAAACGAAATAAATAAGAATAAATTTTTATTTTGATTAATTATTAAAAATATTATTGTGAAACCTAAATTTATCCAATATTAATGTTTTATTGATTTATTCAATAATACATCCCTAATGTTAAAAAAAAAAATTTTGTTGTCTCTTAACTTTTATTCTTATTTATTTATGCGTCTAAAAATATTGTAAACATAAAATCGTACATATAATAGCGTTATACAAAAAATTTAATGCTTCTCTGTTATTTCAGTGCTTGAGTGAACTCTCTTCATGGGATCAACTGAACATAAAATTGGCAGATACCCTTGATTTAGAAAATTGTAATAATATTTGGGATGTTTGGGATGATCCTAAAAAAAAGAAGCTTCTTCCATGGTCGTTTAAGGTAAGACCTTAAATATTTTTCTTAGAAATTTAAATAAACCAAAAATTTTTTTCAATGTTTTTACAAGAACTTTAATAAATGTATAATTTATTAATTATAGTTAATGCAATTTCAGGGGCACTTGCAAAAGTTTATAGAAGATCTGATAAATTCAAAATCAAAACCCAAATCTCAATTTTTAAAAGACATGAGCGAGTGCTTGCCTATTTTAGATTTTAAGTTACCTAAAGTCTTTGCTGAAGAATTATCTTACTTCTACCTTTGTAAAAAAAATCCCTCTGTGAATAAAGCACGTCAGTATTACGATAGATTGATGGAAACTTTGCGTGATGAGTGGCTTAACTCTAATCCACTTGACGAGAAGACAAGATTAAAAATTTTTGCGCGACTTGAACGAGCAAGTGATTTGAACGCGCATTTGACTGTGCTAAGCTCAAAAAACATGTTAGATGAAAATAATGAAAGCGATCTCATTGATTACTGGGTCACACATTCACCCAATATTGAGCCTCGATTATTCGACTGGAATATACGCGTTAATTACAGACTTGCTATCGTTTCTGTTATTGAGAAAATGATAGATGACATCAATATGGACGTGGATAACGTCTCCTTCGACTCCCAGTACGAAATTATAATTCATTACTTTTTTATTTGTGAACTTTAAATTAAAATTAAACCAACTAATATTTCTCGATTATGTTTTATGCATCTTTTAGAATACAGGTGGATTTATTAGCAACAAGCTTACAACAGCGATTGCGTCTCAGTAAATTGGCGCTTTATAATAACAACCGTGAAGTCGCCCGTAAGCATTTATACAAGATACGCAACAGTCTGGATCAATCACAGATGCTCAAGGAAAGTTTTCCAGAGCTGCAACACGAATTTCTTTTCGTAGTTTCATGGTATAAATTTAGCTGCGGTGAAGTTGAGCAAGATTTCCAACGCAAATTTGACTATTACTCGGAAGCTTGGCTACGCGTAGTCGAACTGATGGATGACATGCTGGTCGGAATTTCGATGAAGATCAAAACAGTACAGCACCTCAGTCAAATAAACAGTGCTTTACATCAAGCTGTACGTCGAGATCCGAAGTACGCTTATCTTCTGCTTGAAAAATCACACATTACGCAAATGATTAATGCCGAAAATCTTGGAGAGGTCGAAGTAGCGCTTTGGAACTATCAAATTGAGCTACTGAAAACTATTTGCAATGAAGGTGACGATAAAACGAGAGCTGACAATTGGCTTCGATATGCCGCCTACTGCTACGAACAGATGCTCGAAAGTTATGACAGGACTTCCTATTTACAAAACGAGTTTATCAAGGCTGTACTTACTGCCATGACTTATGGCAATCTTAAAGCTACTCGTTACTTTACTGCTCTTTTAAAATCTTCGATTTATGAGAGTAATGAAAATCATTTGCAAACTTTCTCTAGTATGATTCAGGCAATACCTACGAAAATGTTTCTGACTTCACAGGTGAGTTTTGGATAATGAATTTCGATTAAATACATGTGTTTAGTTTAAATGAATTTGCAGAAACTTGACTTATAATTATATTTTTTGATAGGATCAAATTTTTTCTCAACTTGCCACTCCATTGGGGTCATGTATTTTGCCGATTGTTGAAAAATTAGTTCAAGAATTTCCCAGTGCAACTATGTACAAATTCAAAGAAATTTATACGTCTCAGCCAGATCTACAAAATGAGCCAGCTATGATTGATATACATAAATCGTTATTTAACGAAAAATTAGAAGCTTTTTTTAAAGCTTTAGAGTATTTGTGCCAACCAGAGCAATACTTCAAGTATCATTTGTCGAAGATTATCGACACGTCAAAGACTTCAAAAACTTTTTTTAAAGCCTTGCCTTCTTTAGAAAATAAGGTAATTATTTTCTTATTTTAATTTTACTGCAAAAACTTTATTGTAACGAAATTTTTATTTCAACAGATTTTTCTTGACTCTGATAATCATAATGGAAAGTTGAAAAGTACGTGGTTTCAACAAATTTGCAACAAATATCGCGAGAAGATAAGAAAATTAAACAATATCAACGAATTTACTACTTTGAAAAACAATATTAAAAAAATTTGTTCTAATCTCGAAGAGAATATGTTAACAAGGCTCAATAGTAAATCTTTACAAAATCTACTTCTAGAAAGCTACAGTCCTTTCTTAAGTAACTTTTCATTTGAAGATTTACAAATCGAAGTACCTGGCCAAAAAAATCAAAGAATATCTGGAACATCTCGTGATTCCATAAAAATAGCTAGAATTAATTCATTTGTTGACATCGTTGCATCTAAACGTAGCTCTCTAAAAATAAGTATTATAGGTACAAACGGAAAAATGTACGAATTTCTGGTTAAATGCGGAACTGATTTACGAAGCGATGAACGGATACAACAATTGCTAGAAAACATGAACGATACATTACGAACTAATGTAAAATGCGCAACAAAACACTTAATCATTCCTACTTATAATGTTATACCTATGTCAGATTCTCTAGCTTTCGTGCAGTGGATAAAAAATGCAAAATCGCTCAAAGAGTATATCGAATTTACTGCTAACGATAAGATAAAGAACGTTTCCAAAAACTATCAGACATGGATAGATCAGGCGACAAATTCTCGTAGTTTATTCTTATACAGTCAGTTTTACAAGCAAGCTATGTTAAAATACGGTTCTGAAGAGGTGGAAAAAAAAATGAAAGAACTGACTACTTCTATAGATTGGGATTTTTTGCGCAAAACTTTTGTAAAAATCACAACGTCTATTGATTGTTTTTATAAGGTATTTAAAGTTTTGTTATTGTAATTCATATAAATTAAAAAAAAATTATTACAATTTTGTTTTTATTAATTTTTATTTTACAGTTACGAAGAAATTTTATAGTTAATTATGCAGTTATGTGCACAGCAGATTGGATCGTCGGAGTCGGTGATCGAAGATTAGAAAATATTTTAATAGAAGCCACAACGGGCAAATGCTTTGGAATTGATCTAGCGATCGTCTTTGGAAATGGCGCGGATCTGCCTATTCCCGAATTAGTTCCTTTCAGACTTACTGCCCAAATTTTAGGTTTGATGAGGCCGTTTACAGCAAACGATCTGTTCGAAACGATTATGTGCCACGTGATTGCAGCTTTGCGATCCGAAAAAAATCTTATTTTACCACATTTAAATTTAATCCTTCACGAGAATTTAAATTGGAATAAGCTGTTGAATGAGCGATGGCAACAGGAAAATAAACAACACAAAGGTAAGATTAGTTGAACATTTTCATTTGGTATTCGTCCAAACATGTACTAAATATATTTATTTTCTAGAAATAGCTTGGTCACCTAACTTTAAATTTAAAATCATACAAAAGAAATTAAATGGTGATAAACCTTCCAATATTATGGTTGATGAATTGTTACATAGTCGTTTGAAAAACGATAATATTGATGAAAATGATAATAATGGAGTTGAAAGTCAATATTGCAACGTATTAAAGGCCGTCGTAATGGGAAATGAAACGGAACATTTCACTAGTAGATCACTTCTTAAAGACCACGATCTAACACCTGAAGAACAGGTCTGTTTTATTTTCGACATTTTATAAAAAACTGTTAAATAAATAGTACAATAGATTTAAAGTGACATAATATTATATGATTGCAGGTACAATGTTTAATAGACCAAGCGGCAGATGTAAACGTTTTAGGTCGGATGTGGGTTGAATGGTGCCCTTTTGTATAATAATCTGTATTAAATAAACTGAAATGAAAATAAATGTAATTATTTGTAAATAAATTTTTTGTTAAATGATATTATACAAGTTTTTCATTCTGCACATTGATTGTTATATAAGAACAAAACAAACATAAATTTGAAAAAATTCTAAAATACTTAAATTTGTAATTATGTCCAATATACGGAATATATCTATGAAATTTATTAATAAACAAATTTTTTCTTTCTTTTAAAAATTAAATATGCAATGAGATAAAAAGATGATTAGATATGCCGACAAAAATGTCTTCTGCTACATGATTTAACCTCAAATTTAAGAATGTTTTGAACATATACACATACGTTCTTTTGATTTAATAACTACAAAGCAATGAATTTACATTGTACATAATTTTAACAAAAATACAGTTTTTCAAACTTTGTAAAAAATGAGTTATAAAATTTTAAATAAAAATGTAATACAACATTTTCAGTTAAATCACAAACGTGTTTTATCTGTACAGTACCATGTAAATAATAAGCACAGGCATCAAATAATTAATTGCCAGTATAAAAATAAAAATCATTTATCTGATCTTGGTATTCCAAAATATTTATCACAGCATCATTTATGTCAGATATCAACTCAACTTTATATGACTTTTCAAAAAAGAAATTTATCAAATCAAACAAATGTGCAGGTAGATTCTGAACAATTATTGAAATCATCATTACCAGATCTACCTTCATCAGAAATTATAAAAAATATACCAACAGATAATTTTCCAAGTTTTTTTACAACAATATCAGAATCAAAAATTGTTGAATTGGCTCAAACAACACTTTTAAAAGTGCACGAAGTAACAGGACTACCATGGTGTGCAACAATAGCACTAATGGCTTTTATGACAAGAACATTAATGACATTCCCTTTTTCTTTAATACAGGTACAGAGATGTATATTTATATTAGACAGTATTTAAGATAATAAATTAAAATAAATCTGTAAATTTTTATATTAATTAAAATATATTATTATTTAATTTTTTTAGATGCATAATAATGCTAAACTTCAAGCGCTTAAACCAGAAATGGATGATATTGTAAAAGAGTATAAAAGAAGAGCTACTTATGCTGTTTCAGTTCAGGGTTATCATGAGAGTATAGCAAGAAGACAATATCAAAGAGATGTAGCTATAAAAAAAAATTATAAATAATTAATGTTCTTCCAAATGTATTTTTAGTCATTATTAATGTAAAAATGTCTTCTTTCCTTAGGTAAAAGCTGAGTGGAACAAACTAATTGTGAGAGATAATTGTCATCCTTTTAAATCATTTGTAATTGTTTTAATACAACTTCCAGTGTGGATTTCTTTTTCATTTGCTACTAGAAATTTAAGTTATATGCTCCCTGCAGGATCCCCTAGTATGTAAAATTAATAAATACCATCAAATCAACTTTTAAATTATATAAGAACTTGCAACTTTACTTACTATCAATTTTTAGCTGCTGAATTGACTTACTTAGAAATGATGGTTGGTGGATTTGGATGGGTAAAAAATCTTACAGATGTTGATCATTACATGATACTACCACTTGCAAGTACACTAATAAATTTAGCCATTATAGAAGTAAGAATTTTTAATATTTTAATTAATCCATTTAATTACATTATATTAAATATACATTTTTTTAAAGGTAAATATGCTTTTTAAAGAGCAACAAGCATTAACAAGATTGCAAAAATGGCAACTGTATACTTTTAGAGGGCTGAGTCTTCTAATGTTCCCAATTGCTATCTTCATACCTGCAGTAAGTAATTTTCATTCATAAAAATATTTTAAATGACAAAAAAATGTTAATATTTTTTTATTTATAAATCATAAATAAAAATTAATTCAAATTCAACAATTTTAAATGAATCAAAATTTTTGTAAAATAACTCAAATCAATCTCTACATTTTAGGGTACATTGATCTATTGGATCAGCAGCAGTTTATTTGGTTTACTTCAAGCTTTTCTATTCAATTCGACTCGTCTACATCGACTTGTCGGTACACCAATAGAAAGTTACCCAAAACATCCATATCGTCTTTTATACAATAATCTAAAATCAAGGCTGCGTTTAAGTAGTAAATGAGGGGAATAGAAGATGAAGAAGCGATATAATTAAAACGTCGAGCTTTGCGCGCTTCGGGTTTTCCTTGAAAGAATATATAGCGATGAAAATTACGTATGTGTGTGTGTGTACATTTTGCACAATCTTACTTGAATATCTATTATTGCGTAATTGATAAAGTGACGCCTCTCGTTAATCGCTCTCGCGTGGCTTGAGTGTATACTTTATTTAAATATGCATAATACAAGCTAACAATACAGCCTGTCAATTTAATTATGTATTGCGATGATTTTACCAGGTGTGAAATTCTTTTGATGAGAATTATAATAAAAGCTGTATCCTTAAAATTTTTTTAAATATTCAAGTTTGTAAAGATTCTTAAATTGACAAAATTATTACTTTTTTTTATCCAGAATCAAAAAATAATATTTTACGAAATAAGCCACTTTATTAAAAAATCTATTTCAGGTTGTTAAAAAATATCGAAAATTATAAGTAACTTAAAATCGAATAGCTCGACAATATAAAAGTCACACACATATACGCGCAGCTACTCCTTGCAAAAGCTTAGGAAAAACCGTCGATTAAATGTCACGAGAATCTAAATAGCTCGAGGCGCATATAAGAATTACGAGCGTGCTGGTCTCCGAAGCTATAAATGCGTTTTTCCGTATGTGTGTGCGGGACACTATTTGTAATTATTGTATGATTATCTAGTGTTGTAAATAAATAATTGAGAATATTTTTAAAAATCTTATATATGTATATGTTGTTGTCTGATGATTTAATTTTTTTTTATTGTGACTTGTGGCATTGGGATTGTATTTTTTTCTTTTTATGTTTTTCTGACTGTTGCCGGCGTAATTAAGTATCCTATACTTAATTATTTAATTAACATATTTTTTAACTTGTTTTAATTGATTAATTTTTGGTAATTCATTATCTGGTATTTGATTATAGATGATTTTATTATTGTTTATTTACATGTTATTAAACATATGAAGTAATATTTTGAAATAGTTACGTTTTAATATATGATAAAATAGAAAAAAAAAATTAAAATTTGAAATCTAAACTTTTTTTATAAAAGATAAATATCTTAAAGATTATCTATAGATAGTATAGATATTTTATTATTACCGGGTCCAAATGTAGTTTTCTGCTCTTAATATAACCTCCAAAAACAAGTATGTAAAAAAATATAAACTAATGCTAGTTTGCGATTTCTTTCAATTATAAAAAAAAGATTTCATGTTAAAAAACATGATGAACTTTAAAATTTCAAACAGACTATTAACAGAATATTTTCTACACAATAATCATAGATTATTAAACGTTCAGAAAAATGTCAACAAATGCAGCATTGCTCATTACTCAATTAATAGTGAACGTAAAAGTCAAAGTAATACATCATGTTACACTTTCTCAAAACATCTGTTAGAAAAAAATTTTTATTCTTTACCTACGACACCATTATATACAAACATCCACAGGAGACATTTATCAGATCATGATCTTATAAAAAATGCACAACCACCTCCAACACCTCAGGTTAATCCTGAAACTATACCAGAACCTATTTTTGATCCAAATGAAGCCGCCATGTACTTACCAGAATTTCTAATCAATGCAACTCAAGAAAATCCTTTTTTATTTGTACAAGATATAATTATTCAATTACATCAAGAAATGGGCTTGTCTTGGTGTGCTACATTAATGATTGCTGCAGTTTTTATGAGAACAGCATTGTTACCTGTATCTGTTATCCAGGTAACTTATATAACTTAAATTTATATACATATTTAATAACTTGATTTATTTGTATGCATAAATTATTATATTTCAGATACGTAATAAAACTAAATTACATTCAATGAGGAGTCATCTGGTTGTTTACAAAAACAAATTAAAAACAGAAATGAAAGAATATAGTTTACATTATGGCTGGCCAGAAGAAATATTTAGTCAAAGATATGATAAGAGGGTGAGTATAATAATTATATATTATTGCAAAATTTTATTTATTAGTATTAATATATATTTAATGCTTATATTATTTTTTCATCAGATAAGAAAAGAAGAAGAAAATTTATTCAAAACTATGAAATGTCATCCAAACAAAAATCACCTTGCATCATATACTAACTTTTTAGCTTGGTTTACTTGTACTTTTGCTATAAGAAATTTGTGTAATGCACTACCACCATCTGTTGGTATGTATACTTTTTTAAAATAACTATTTATTATTTATACTAAGTACTTACAAAAAATAATAATTTATCATCTAGATGCCGTGCAAATTTTTAGAGAAATGAGTTTTGATGGATACAGTTGGTTTTTCGATTTAACAGTAGCTGATCCATACATGATTTTACCAATAATTTGGTCAATATTGAATGGTGTTTTTATTGAGGTAAAATATTTTTATAAATAATGCTTTTAATAAAAATAAAATTTAATACATTTTTAATTACAAAAAATAATTTTAGTCTCAAAGATTGTTCTGTCTTGACCAAGGTGCCACAAATGAACAAGTGAAATATTTATCTGCACATGTAGCAAATTTAGCAATGGTACCAATTTCAGTAATATCTCCTGCAGTGAGTAGCATTATTTCAAATGTTAAAGTTCATTAATAATTTTTATTTATAAAACACATAACAATTTATTTTTATCAACAGGCAGTTGTCTTATTTTGGATAAGCTGGTCTACATATCGTTTAGGAGAGGTCTACCTTTTGCATTCACCAATTGTTCAGCGCATTTTAAGAATGCCACCTTTAGGTGACAAAAAACCGTATGGATTTTACTACACACTATTGAAATCTCGACTGGCAGATTACAGAAGTAAATAAATTTAAGAAGAAAGGAATAAAAGCTCTTCTAAAAGTATGTTTTCATTGCTTTTTCAGAAAAATAAAGTAAAAAATAATATGAATCTCTATGTAAACAGAAATTAATGTTGGAATAACCGTTGCATAATTGACATAAAAGAAAGATGATGCGATCGCACCGATCATTACGAGACTCGCGAATTTTTTCTTTTGATTTTTATTCTTCCTATTTTTGCGCTTATGTTTCCGATTTTCTTACAAGCGACTATTCTAGTCGAGGACTAATAGTAGTTTGTCTTCCTATTATCTGCAACAAACTTGGCGGGAAAATTTGCGGCGCGATCGATTAGCATCGGGGAAAATACGATGATTATTGACGACATCTTTGATCTCGTCGTGTGTACATAAGTGTCCGATGCAAGAGAAGATATAAGAAAAAAAAAATCAAACGTTAAGAAAATTGCGTCACGTTATTTTCTTGCCGATTGGCGAGGGAAGCTCTTGCTTAAAAACGCACGTTAAATAAACAAGCTTGCTTATTAAGTGCTAGACGTTCCTGCCGATCACAAGACTTCGTTAATTAATTATATGTATAGTGCTTATAAAATTTTTTTTATAAATTAGTTTTTATTTAATTTACAAAAATGAAAATTAGTACAGCTTTTTATTGCTTTGCATTAAGTGCATCTCTTTTTACCGATCTAGTCACTGTAAGTAAATTTAATAAAATAACGAATTGAAAAAAAATCTTTTATTTTTAAAAATTTTCTTTAAGATTTTTCAATTAAACTTTTTTAATATTTATCAAATTGTACATTAAAATTAAAAAATAAAGTTTCAACTTTTCAATAAAATCTTATTTTATTATAAATCAAATTTTTGAAAAATCTACAACAAAATTTTTGTTATTTCATATGTGCAGAGTTACGTGTTGCCAGTAGAAGGTGACTGCAAAAAATATCAGATATGCGATTACAGCGGTTGCTTCGTTTTCAATTGTGGCGTCGGTACTGAATTCAGCCCTAAAATCGGCGTCTGCGATTATCCACTCAGAGATCGGCCATGTGGTGGCGATCGTGGTGATCTTGGTCTATCACCCGTTGGTGGAGATTCCTATCCAGGTGATCAAGAACCAGTAGGTGGCGTGTGTCCTGGAGGTGGATGTAACAGTGGCTATCCAGGCTATCCAGGAAGTTCAGGACCAACTGGTGGTTATCCAGGAAGTCAAGGACCAACTGGTGGTTATCCAGGAAGTCAAGGACCTACTGGTGGTTATCCAGGAAGTCAAGGTCCTTCTGGAGGTCGTCCAGGTGGTCGAAGACCTTCTGGTGGTTATCCGGAAAGTCAAGGTCCTAGTGGTGGTTATTCAGGAGGCCAAGGTCCAAGTGGAGGTGGTGGTGGTGGTTATCCAGGAAGTCAAGGATCAAGAAATACTATACCAGGAAGTGGTTGTTAATTGGCTATTCAAGTGTTTTTAGTGAATTAAGCAATTGAAAACGAAACTACATACGCTCACAAGCATTAAAGATGTACAAGCGTGTTTGTAATTAGAGTTACATATAAAAAAAAACAGAAACTTGTAAATAAATCGTTGATATTTTAAAGACATTTTTTATATTGTTGATTTTCTTAATTCTTTCCTTCTTTTTTTTGTCGTGATTTTTATTGTGACATTCAAGTAGAAAAAGTATCTACTATCATATCTAATGATTTGACTATCCATCAACTTTTTTGCCTATATAATCATTTCTATTTTTCGTCATTCGTGATAAATTTCTTACATCATCTTTTGTAAATATAATCTAAGTTCTCATAATTTTTCTCTCATGAAAACTTTGAAAATCAATAATATCTAACTGAAATATTCTTATTTTTAACTAAATTTTTAATAAAATTTATAACTAACAATTAATCTTTAAATAATAAAAAAAATATAATTTCAGTACAATAAAACAGCATTAATTTATATCTAAGTCAAAAGTCTACAAACCCGTATACTCTAATCAAAGCCGCTTGCAACAAAAAAAAAAGAAAAGTCACTTATAAAACTTAATCATTCCCGGAATCGCGAGAGAACAAATATTTTCGTTTATTACTAATCAAGCCAGGCGGCAAGCTTTTACACGTTTTTTTGCTGCAAGATTTCTTTGATATGTAGACCATTTTTATTTTCCGGAAAACCATTAGTAAACGCTCATTTTTTTAGAGAACGACACGACTTTTGATAACAAGAAAATATAATTACTACAATTATAATTAATCACCTCAATTTTTTTTATTTAATAATTTGAAGATTAGGAAAAAGCTTTTAGTTAAAAAGAAAAAGTTGAGCTTTCTATATTTTTAATTTATATTTTTGTGAAATATTTGCATTTTATAAATTTTTAATCAACTGATCAATTAATTGACGTATTCGTTGCACCTTCCTCTTTTTTTATTTTTTGAGCTATTTTTAAAAATTTCCCTTCTACTCTTATTCATATATATTAATAGAATCCAAAATTTTAGTAGCTTACAATCACAAAAACAAAACAAAAAATGCCCGAATCATCTTTCTTATCTCTACATTCAAAGATTCACAGAATCGTTCATTTTAGTATTTTCCGGCTTTCGAAAGAAAAATATGACTAATAAAAAAAAAAGAGAAGAAAAAAAAACAAACAAACATATATATACTATTACCAAGAGATTTCATCAAGACTAAAAGACGTCTGTTAGTGAATGGTCGTCTTTTATGTAGACGTCTCGCTTTCAGCTTATCTGATGACTTGATCAACACATCGAAGCTAAAATTCCCGCGCCTTTGCAGCTTGCATTTAAGCTTTGCGCTACAATGTAGAATAGAGTTTTTCAGACTCAGACGACGTTTTGTGGGCTATATTATTGTTATGATCGTACAAACTTTTTTTTTTCTTATTAAACTGATGTATTTGACCCTCGTTCTTAAAAAGCTTTTTATTAATTCAAATTTTTTTGTAAATTAAAGTAATGACGTATTGGTCGACTAAAAAGCTAAAAAATATTAGTTAATATTGCCATAAAAAAATCATAATTTATTAATAATAAATTTTTCAATAAAATAATTTAAAATAAAAAACACTGAATTTTCTTTATTTCTATAATTAAAGTATATCATACTTGACATTGACCAAAAATCTAAAAAAAAAAACACTCATAGCCCTCCAAATATCTCAAAAGCATTATAATAATAATAATATCGTCACCCATGTCATTCTCCAACATCTCGTAAACAAGTATATAGCATCTTATTTCCCTTCCTCCCAAGAAACTTCCAGCCTCCAACAAAACGAGAGCACATGTTTCATCTCACAAGCACAGATCACCAGAAAGAGAGAGAGCGAGAGAGAGAGAGAACGAATATAAGCACTTATAAACTAAATGAGAAAGAAGAAGAAGAGAGAAAGAAAGAAAGAAAAAGAAAACTGAGTATAAGGCAGATGCGTCGCACTTGGGTCGACCCGTAGCGATAACCTTCTTTCTTTTTTCTTTTTTCTTCTCTTTTCATCGTCGGCACAAACTCAACGCCGTTGTTTTTTTTTCAGAGGGCAAAGAGAGAAGCTCCAGTATAGAACCGCTCTACTATAATACCTCGCCAGTATTGCGGGAAAAGTCTTGCGAGTTTTGTATACATATAGTGTAAAAAAGTGTGGGTGTAGATATATACGTCAAATTTGATATATATGTGTGTGTAGTATATGATTGTTTTCTTTTTTTTTCTTTTTTTTTAGTTAATAGTTTTAAAGGAGAGGTGGATTTGTTAACGAGCGAAATTTTATTTTAAACGATCTTTATGTCGATCTTTATTAACTGAAATACCATTTTCATTCGGGTTTTATCGTTCTTTATCGCTCCATACAATAGTTTTTTTTTTATTGTTACCGTAACAAGTGAGTGATTTTTTTTAATCTTTTTTTTAGTTTTACGATCTATTATTTTATTATACGTTTCGGACGTAATAAACGTATACGTACCTATATATACTACACATGAGATGATTGAGGTGGTGATTTTATAGTTTATTATTTGTAATAAAAAATTGACTTTGGAGACTCTTTTGACAATTGAAGAAATGATTCCGAATAAACGAGACTTTATGTTATTTCTGCTGTTATTATGCACTTGCGTTGTAAATTATTGTCATGAAATTACTGATAAGGATAATATTGCCTTGAAAAGAACTTTACAAGATGAAGAGAAAAGTTTGGTTTTATCTGAGGTGAGAGTTTGTTTATTTTTTTTTTTATTTATTGATAAGTTATTATTTATTTATTTATGTGAATATTATTTTAATAATTTTTACAATTAAAATTAATTTATTAATTTATCAAATTTTTATAATTTTGTTACGATTGCATAATTTTCATTCATAATCAATCTTACTTTTTAACAATGTATTGTATAGACGTTAAAAAAAAAGAAACAAAATTACAAAATACGTACAACTACAATTATTCAAAAAATAAACTTGCGGAAATTATCGTAAAAATACCGATATAAGCGCAATTTTCATAGCTCATTAAAATCGGTCGAACGCCTACACACGTACACTGAATATTCTTTCTATTTTCATAAAGCAAACACTTTGTATACATATTTATCTTTCATTAAATTATCATTGCTATTATACAACTATCCTCGCATAATATAATCACATAAAGCAATAAATTAACCAAATTATAAAAAAACCATAATAACACACAGCAAGGTGTAATCGATGAAATCGCCAATAACGTTGGCATACACAAGCCAGCTAAAAGAATAGTACACTGGGATTTCTGGAATAAACATCCAAAAAATGTCGAAAGAACATCGACGACTCAAGCACCGATCATTCATAGTACCTCAAGCTGGCAACCACGTATCAATCAAAATTTCAATGTACAGAATACCCAAGAATTGCGCCAACAGCAGCAACAATCGACCGAAAGTTCAAAATGGAGACAATCAAGTGGTCAGAATTCTTTTAATGGTCAGGGTAAGGAAGAGGATGAATGGTACGAGGGTGTTTCTAGTGAAAGCAAGGTATATAAACATTTTTATATTTTTTTAATCGATCACATTTTTTCTGATAGTAAAAATAATTATTATCTTTTTGATTTTAGAAACCACATAGAGAACGTTTACCAACCGATTCCCAACAATCGGAAACCATAGCTGCAAAATACGATCCAATCCTAGGCGTTCAATGTCCAACACCCGATGCTACAGGTTTATTCGCTTATCCTCGTGACTGTAAATTTTACGTAACCTGTTGGCGTGGTAGAGCATTTTTACGTCCATGTGCACCTGGTACCTTATTCGATCCTGAAAGTCTCGAATGTGATTTTCCACATAAGGTACAATGTTACGCTGGTGCACCTGCTGATTTGGAAAGCACATCAAATTCAGATGGCGGTGGTATTATTACACAAAGGATTTATAAGCCTAGTTGTCCAATTCATGCTGATGGTATATTTGCTCTTGCCGGCGAATGTACGAAATATTTGCAATGTGCTAATGGTATGACTGATGTTATGGAATGTGCACCTGGTACCGCTTTTAATCCGAGTCTTAATATTTGTGATTGGCCGAAAAATGTTGAAGGATGTGAAGGTTTGTATTAATTTTTTTTTATTGTTTATTTTTTTTATTTTATTATCATATAATTGAATTTTTTTAATTAGATATAGCATTAGACGAAGGAGGCGAAGAAGGAGTTCTTGAAAGCCGTGGTTCTTTTAATACGGATGGAGAATACGTGAGTGGTGCTCATAAACAAACTAATTCGGGACACAGTTCAGGAAGATCTATTACTCGTATCGAGTGTCCAGCAGGATTCAGTGGACTATTGGCTCATCCAGACACTTGTAATAAATTCTTACAATGCGCACATGGTACCACGTATATTATGGATTGTGGTCCTGGTACCGTATTTAATCCGATCACACTGGTATGCGATTGGCCCCATAATGTTCCAGGATGTTCCGATGGTAATTTCAGAACACTATTTTTATAATTATTATTATTTTAATACATATAGAATTGATTAAAATTAAAAAAAATCGATTGTAATATTTAGGACGGAAAGCATCAAGACAGCCGATTACCGATTCCCCTAATTTTGGACATCCAAGTTTCGTAACCGGACGACCGACATACGGCTTTAATGTTCAAGAAAATCATGGTCATGACAGTGGTTTTAATAGCTATCCAAGTGGAATACCAACTGTTACCCAGCATCCACCTCAAAATTGGGATAATCCTCATCACCAATACAACGGTGAACATCACGATCAACAGCAATCACAATGGGATCACAATCCTCATTCTGGAAATACAGATTTCCATTCAGGAACAGAATATCCACATGGTCAAAATACCTACTCGCATCAAACTCCCGGTTACACTCCACCTAGTCAAACCATTAACGGACATGCTCAACCATTTAATCCATATCATGATAGTCAAAATAAACCTAAACGGCCTAGCGTCGTTTTGGATCCACCAGATTCTTCGAGTGAAGAATCTGACTCGATTCATGGTCATGCGTGGGTACGCCCTGCTAATCCACAATCTGGTAGACCAACTACGGGATCATCTGGTGACAGAAGTGATTATGGTCGTTCACATGGGGAAGGTCTGATTGATATTAGAATGGAAAGTAGTAATGGTTGGAGTACACCAGAACAAAAAGAACCAAATTCAGGATCGTTTCAGCCTAGTTCTTGGAGAGGAATGGGACCTGGCTTTGAACATAGACCAAGTTATCCAGGACGTGGAGGTTTTGTTACTGAAGGTATGAAATTTTTGTTTGATTGGCGAGTAGAGCATGTTTTTTTTTATTTACGTAATCAAACGTACAATAGTTGGTATATTTTGCACAAAAATTATAAGCACATACGTAGGTTAATATATTTTTTTAAAAAATTGTACATATACAATTTTAATAAAATACAAAAAAAAATGAATCATAATTATATAAAACAATCAATACTTTTTATTTTACTTTTGAAATAATGATGCATGAAGTTACATAGTATATATACTTTGCACTGCTTTTTGCATCGTGAAATAATTACAGCTTACGCACCACCGCAATGAATGATGTGCATTGCATGCAAAAATGTTGATTAAAAAGTTATGTATGATCTTTAGTCACTATATAATAAATTTGATGTAAATTATTATGAATGTCCTGAATGCAGTTGGTTTCACTTATTTGTATATTTGAATAAAAAGGTGGGACTACTTATTAAATGTGAATTACAAATCAATAATTTTATTGTTCTTTATTGCGTATTAAATTTTCTATAGGTCCAAATTTAGTGGCAACCAATGATAAACCATTCGAAAGACCTTCAAATCCAAATATTTACAATAGACTAGGAGAATGGACCCCAAGTACAGTAACTCCAGGTTACATTTTTTTTCAATAATTAACGTAACTTATTTATCATCAGAATCAAATTTTTAATATTAAATAAATATTTTTTAGCTTCTAATGTACCTAACAGCAACAGTAACATTTTTAAATTAGGTCGTGGTACTGGAATGTATACAACTGCAAATGGAACAAATGGACATTTTATTACTAAAGATCCAGTAATTTATCAAGGTCATTCACAAATTAGACAACAAGATTCAAGGACACCTTTGCCAAGTACCAATTTAAGAACACCGAAAGAACAAGATCTTTATCCTAGCGAAGGTCATCATGTTATGTCTATCCCACAAAAGAAACCATTTAATGCATCGAAACCAAATCCTGTTACTCCTGGACAATTAAATATAACGATGGTAATGATTGAATATTAACAAACTTTTTTTATATTGATATTTCTTAGTTGAAATTTAATGAAAGAGATTAATTTTTTTTTTAAAAAATAATTTAGGTGATACCAATTCAAGTTGCTAATACCAATAACAGACCCAATACCCAGTCGGAAAGTCCTGAGACTTTTGACTCAAAAGAACATAACAAAGGATTTGTATACGCTGGCACACCAGAAAATTCAAATCTACCAACAGTTTCAATTGAACTTGAAGAAGATTGGAACTCATCGTTACCATTACCTCCAGAAAAACCAAATCAAAATCGTGGCAAACCAGAAAAAGCATTTTCCAAGGTTGCTGATTTAGATAATTCAACCGAATCAGAAGATTTTGGTGTAGAGGTTGAATCGATCGATGGTAAAAAACAATGGAAACCTCAGCTTGTTTTTACAAACAAAAATAAGAAACAGGATGATAAGTCAGTGGTAATGAGAGTTAATAATCATAATCCGAAATTTCATTTGGAAGTCGAATTGGCACCATTTTTGGATGGTAAATCAATTTAATTATTATTTGATTGTTATGGGAGAAAAAATTGGTCGTTAGTTTATCAATTTTGAGATGTTCTCAAAATTTTTTTATCAGGTAAAGAATGAACGACGCTATATACAGCTTAATGTCAATGGCTTTTGGCACTTAATTATATTTTTACTTCATGCATCGATTAGATTTAAGAATAGATATATTAATTGATTATTAGTTTTCTTTTCAGATATTTAAAAATTAAGGAACTTATTGTATAATTAAAATTGATAATTTTTACAGAAGAACCACCATTCCCAGCAAATTATACTGCTGAGAAATCATCGTCTCTTATTCTTGATCCTTTTAAACCAGGTCAAGTTACACCTTTATCTGGACAGGTAATTTAAATTATAACTATTTAATATCATACGTAATTAAAAAAATTTAAAAAAAAATCTTACATTTAAAATATTTCTAGGTAATTCGTTTAAGAGGAGGTGCTGTTCCATCCGAAGGTTACGTTGAAGTTCAAGGTAGTCAGCCTGGTTGGGGTGTGGTTTGTGATTCGAAAAACGCATGGACTTTGAAAGAAGCTCACATTGTTTGCAAGCAACTTGGTTATTCCAGGTAATTTTAGCTACTCATATAATATTATCATGTTTATTTAAAATAAAATCGTTTCTAATGTAATAAATAATTATCAGAGGTGCAGCAGCAGCATGGCAAGGACGTCCAAAGAATACCGCGGTACCAAAATGGATAGCAGCTAATACTGTCACCTGTAATGGTAACGAAACCAAATTCCAGTCTTGCAAGTACGTACACATCCTTTTTAATAAAACTTTATTTTTCATTTTTATTACCAACAAAAATAAAAAAAAAAAAAATTAATTTCAATTTATAGATTCACGCACAAACCTCAATGCCAGATAGATCGTGACGCTATAGCCGTACGTTGTATACCTCACCGAGTTGTACACTGTCGTAGCGATGAAATACCACATAATGGCCAATGTTATCATTTTGCCGAATCGAATCAAGCTTTAAGCCATGCGGAAGCTCACGAATATTGTCATAAACGAGATTCACGACTTGTTGACCTTGTCGATCAATACGAGAATGATTTTATTTCGGAGCTGTTGATTCAAAGCCAACCTCATGTTGATTCGATCATGACTGCTGGCATGGGATTTACGACTTTTAATAGGACCATATGGATGTGGGAGGATTCAAGTGCTACCAAATACAAGTATTAATATTTTTTGAATTCGGATGAAAAAAAAATAGTAATATATAATTGTAATAATGATAATGATTGAAATTTAGGTATAACAAGTGGTGGCCTGGATGGATGGGAGATAAAAAATCACCACCATTTGCTGGTTCTCGACCAGTTTGTATTTTGATGACACGTAAATTTCCTTGTCATGATCGTCCGGAAAATAAATGTAAAACAGACTACTTTTTCTGGGATGTTGAGGACTGTGCTAGCTCAAACAAAGGTCATGCATATATTTGCGAGAGACCTTATGACGATATTGGTAGGATTTATTTCGTCTATTATCGATTAGTTTTTATTTAAAAAATAATAAGTTTATGTTATCTAGGATGTGTTTATGGCAATGGTAATCAATATTTTGGAAATGCAAGTGTCGCTACATCTGGAAGAGCTTGTTTATCTTGGTCTGATCCACAAGTGATTCGTTCACTTTTAACTAAAGTAAATATATTTTGAAAAATGTGTATTTAAGTTTTTTTATTTTAATTGGTAATTTAAGAATAATTTTAATTATAGGTACCAAATAAAGAAGCTCGGGATAAATTAAAATCGCATAATTACTGCAGAAACCCTAATCCTAATAAAGAATCAAGACCTTGGTGTTTTACTGGTCCTAGAGGAGAATATGAATATTGTGATATTCCATATTGTGGAAAAATTCGTAAGTAAATTTATTTATTGATTTAACTGTAAATTCAAAATTATGCAAAAATTATATTAATTTTAATTTTTGATGCAACAAATTATTTATCATTTTTTTAGTATCGAAAAAATCACATTTGACTGGCTCTTGCAAACCAAAACACTTTGAGTGTTTACCTGGAGAATGTATACCATCACCATGGGTTTGTGACGGTGAAGAGGTAAAATTATTATATTATTTGTTAAATAAAAAAAGAATCTCGAAATTAATATATTTAATTAAAAATTATTTTGATTCAAGTAAAATGATAAATTTAATTTTTAATTATACTAAAAAATATTTCATTCTATTCTAGGATTGTACGAACGGAGCGGACGAGCGCAAATGTTCATCACACATAAACTTTTTCAAAAAAATTGCAAAACATAAGCTGGACGGTTACGAAGTGGAAAAATGGCTCAACACACCAGCAAAGACTTGCGCCTTACGATGCAAAGAGGCAGACTTTACATGCCGATCGTTCACGCATCAGTGAGTATAATAAAAAATTTAAATAAACATTGTAATAAATTAAAATTTTACTTCACGTTAAAATCAGCTGTCTTCAAAGCGCGTCAATGAATATTCTCGAATGAAAAAAAAAAAAAATAACAATAATTGACGTAATATACAAACAAAAAAAATTTTCCAAAAAAATAAATAATAAAATATAACTACAGGGTGGAAGGTAACGTATGCTACCTATCGGATAACAACGTAGGTATGACAGGCGCATTAGTAACAAGTAGCACACACGATTATTACGAGATGCGGGATCGTAGCCTAGATTGCGACAACATGTTTGTGTGCGCTAATCAAAAATGCGTTAATCGCACGAAAATCTGCGATGGCAAGAACGATTGTTTGGACCGTTCGGATGAAAAAATCTGTACGGTTGAAAATCTTGGCTATGACATAAGATTGGCTGGTGCTAATTCAAGTCATGAGGGTCGTGTTGAAGTTAAGAGTAAGTATAATATTTTTTATTTTTACGTCACCTGTATTTTATACTCTTTTTTTTTTGTTTTTCTTACTTTTATTTTATGCGCTTAATACGCGACGATTGTTTGACAGTTCTCGTAATGTGGAAATGATTTAATTATAATTTGATGATATATTTTTTTGTTTGAACTTTGACGCGTTTGGAATCCTTGAAAGGATAAAAATATTTGATTTATTAATTAGGATGACCATGAATTATTATGTAAAAATGTTAATTCATGAATTAGTTTTTAATTCGATTAATTTTATGATGATATAACGTTTGAGATTCGGATTGAAAACGTATCATAAACGTTTATAAACTTTTGAATCTTTTTAAAATAGTATGATTATGATTTTTTTTTCTCTTTTAGTAAGTGATAGATAAATAATTAATATTATCGTTTTTTAAAAGAATAATTTAAGAAAATAGGTACTTTAAAACTTTATTTTTCTAATAATATGATATCCGATGCAATAACGATTATTTAAAAAAAAATATATAAAGTTAATTCTTTTAACTTCTATAAATATTTTTCATTAATATTCTATCAAAATTTTGTAATTTTACTAACGTTCATTTAATAAAATATTTTTTTCTAATAATTAAAAACTTATAAATTACAGTCTTAGGAAATTGGGGACAAGTTTGTGACGATGGTTTTGATCTTGCTGACGCAAACGTCGTATGTAAAGAACTTGGCTTTAAGCTTGGTGCTCTAGAAGTAAAGCCTGGTGGCTTTTACGGAAATCTTGATCCCCCTGAAGCTTTCATGGTTGATCAATTGAAATGTCACGGTAACGAGAAAACCATAAGAGAATGCGATTTCGAAGGGTATGATTAATTATCATGATAAAATAAATTTTGGATTTAACTATTGCGCATAACTAATGTTAACTTATTCTAAATGATCAATAATAGTTGGGGAAAGCATAATTGTAATCCGGAAGAAGCAGTTGGTATAATCTGTAAAACTGATATCGACACTTGTCAGGATGGACATTGGAAGTGTGACAATTCGTCAGTTTGTATACCTACACCTTTCATCTGTGACGAAGTTTCAGATTGTCCTGATGGCTCTGATGAAAGTCCCGTACATTGCGATGTAATTATAAAATTTTAATTAAATTATACCTTCAAATGACAGAAATTAATTTTAAGAAATAGAACAATATGTTATTATTATTATTATTTTAAATAGGCACCATTTGAATTACGTTTGGCAAACGGTAGTAGTCCAATGGAGGGTAGAGTAGAAATTCGTCATCATGGTATTTGGGGTACAGTATGTGACGATGATTTTTCAAATGCAACAGCCAAGGTCATTTGTCGTTCACTTGGTTATGGAGGTTTAGCGATGGTTAAAAAGGATGGTTATTTTGGTCCGGGATCTGGACCAATCTGGCTTGACGAGGTATCTATATACACAATTTATCTATAATTTTATGTATATTTTTATAAATTATCTGTATCATAAATTTTAAATAACATACGTAACATTTTTTAACGCTGTTTATTATGATAAAACTCGTAATCGTATCTTCCAAATTTATCAGGCAGCAAAATATGTAATTCCAAAAATACACGAAAAAAAAAAAAAAATTCCAGTATTTCTCCACTTTCGAATTTCAAGTTCATTAACTCCGTAATATTTAAACTGACTCGCGAAAGTAAAAGTAATTTAAAAAAAGTGAAAAGAAATGTATTGTATTGGTAATAATTCAGAGGGGGAAGGGAGTTATATAGGAGAAAGTTTTGAATACGATAAGTTATAAAAAATGCGTAATACATACTCACACACATACAATTAATTCACTTTTGTTTATACATTCAATTAAAAAAAAAAATACTGTCGCGCGTGTGTTTGCAGGTTTTCTGTTTGGGCAATGAAACACAGCTGTATCGTTGTGAACACGATCATTGGGGTCGACACAATTGCGATCATAATGAGGACGCTGGTGTGGTCTGTACACCGGGACCCGTGCCAATCGAGTACGAGGTAATACGTAAGAGACATGCGCGTCTTCGCTCACTATCTTCTCCTTCTTCTTCTTCTTACAATACTACAAGTCCCGTATAGCGTATATTATATTAAAAATTAAAAAAAAAAGAATGATGACGATGATGATTAAGCGTGGTATTATTGTCATAACCGCGAGTATATAAATATATGTTGCTCTTTGTTTTCAATAAAAAGAGTCAATTTTCATATTTAAAAATGTACGTGCTTAGTATACGTATAAACATTATGATGGTGATGATATTGCCTATATAACACATGTAATAAAGCAGACATTGATTAAAGAGTATGAGTCTTCTTTTATTTTTTTTTCCTTTTTTTTTTTTTTTATTAATTCAACATGAAAATACTAATTTATACGTTTGTTTTTCTTAACTATGATTTCAAAAATGATATGATGAATATATTATATTGGCCCGACGATTATTGATAATGCATGAATTAATTTTCTATTAAAATTTTGATAATTTACAATTAATGCGCTAACGGCAATATTCTACATGGTGCCAAATGATTAAATGTCATGATTATTAAGATCTATTTTGCAATCGTATAATTAGCAAAAATAGAAAATAAAAAAAAAAAAATAAAAATTAGCTGAGCCCCAATTTCTATGTACCCGATAAATAGACACCAAACCTGTACTCGCCAACGGAACCTCCAGCTGAGATTGATGTTAACGACTTGCTGCCCAGCGAATGTGGAAAACGAGCCGAGGACTTCAACGATGACGATGAATTAATTTACGAGAGAGTTGTAAGGAGTTCAATTGCCCCAAGTGGATCCTATCCCTGGCAGGTAAACTTTTAAAGCCAAATCCCCCCTTTGCCTGATTACACTTTGATCTATTCTACTTGATTCTATTATTATAACACCTTTACTATATGGTTGTGGACTTTTGGGTTTTGAAAATAGTTATAATAATGCTTGTTGTTGGTGTTGGTGTTAGTAAAGGTGATTGCGGTGATGGTTAAATATTTTTTTGGAAAATTTTAGAATTTATGCTGTTATTAGTATAAGGAGTTTTTTACAAATTTTATTTACTCGGTTATTAATATATTTATGTACCTATATACACGAGACTGGAAGAAGTCATTGAACGCAAGAAAAATTATTGCGTTTTAATATGACTCGTTCTACTAATTATTGTTCCGGTAGCTTTTCAGGAATGTATTTTTTTTAATAACATGACCTTTTATGCGACAAGTGCGACTTTACAACAAAAAGATTTTCCGTTTGTAGCAAGCAGGTCATTTCATATTTTTTTTTTATAAGCTTCATTTACATAAATTTCATTATGATTCGTGCTGTTACTCATCACATGCGTTTAAAAAATATTTTGCCGTCCACAATATGAAAACATAAAAAGACAATTGTAACGCTATTCTAAAGAAATAAGAAAGATTTATCAATACTTATTTTTCCTTATTGCTATTATTTTATTTCTCTGATCTATTTTTATCAATAATTATTTTTAAAAATCCTTCAATATTTTTATATGAGGTTACCGAGTTTAAAAAAAATAAAGTTGTATTAAATCTTTTTTCAAATTATCGTAGTTACGTATAAATAACATTTAGAGTTATTTGAAAGAACGTACGTAAATTTTGTGCAAATACAAGTGCAAGAAAAATATTTATAATATTTATCTTTTCATATATTTATAATATTTATGAAAAGATAAATATTATATTAATAATGAAACTATATATAGTTTTTTGAACTTTCATTGATTTTAATGTAATTATAAATATAATCTTATATTTCTCAGAGAATTATATCTAAATTGTTATAAAAATTTGATAAATTCAAAACAGAAAAATATGATTAATTATGGCAATTTAAGTATCTCAATTACTATTCTAATCGTAAATACTAATCGTAAAGCAATATTTTTTATAATATTGTAATATTATATTTTTATTTTTATATTCAAATACTTTATTCAAATTCTAACTCACTGAATTGCACTATTTACATACAATAATAAACTCTTTAATTGTGTTACAAATAATTGTTTCATTTTATACATGTCATGCATTTCAAAAATATTGGTTAATGCTGCATTTAATTTACAAATTCATTTTATATATTAAAAAAAAAATATAATTATTAAAAAAAAAAGGCGAGCATTCGAGTAAGAGGACATAGCAGATCTAGTCACTGGTGTGGAGCTGTAGTTCTATCTCCCCTTCACGTTTTGACAGCAGCTCATTGCCTTGAAGGATACAACAAGGGTACATATTTTGTTCGTGCTGGAGATTATAATACCGAAGTAAGATCTTTTTTTTTCTTTTTAAATTTAAATTATAATCATTGCTCTTAGAAGATTTATTTAAGCTTTTATGGAATCTTTAAATATTTCTATAGAAATATAAAAAGTGACATGGGGATAAAAATTTAAATTTTGCCAGGTAAAAAAAGAACAAATCTATTCAAGACAAAGCTTTCAGATTCATAATTATGTAATTATGAATAAGCTTAGTTTCCCACGACCTGTGTCGTGACTGATAATCAGTAACACGTTTTATAAAATCACAAATGAGCTAATATTCAAACATTATTCTGTTACTTTTATAAATATTTGAGATGATTTATTACATCAAACACCAGAAAATTTACGTTTACTGATGATGTTAAAATGAATATCTTTTTATTGAGTTCTTTGACTTTTATGGATTATTTTAAGTTATTTATTATAAATATTTATTATATTACCTATTATTTATATACATATTGTTGCATTAAAAAATATAAATATTTTTTTATAAAAAAATTGGTTTAACCCGAACGCATTATTTAACTGAAGCGTGCGAACAAATGAAAATTATGTCTTGTGCAATACCGTGAAATTTCTGTAATTAAATCAATACTTTTATTGAAAATATGAGCAATGAATAAATCGCAGATGCAATTTTGCGATAACAATTGACATTTGTTTTCTTATGACCCTGGCAGAAGAGGTTTAAATTGAGTGAAATTTTGTATTTTATGATTAAATTTCATGAGCTCTTCGAGACGAACTAAACTTAAATTTGAGCGATAGATATCGCTACAACTGAACGTAAGTAAAGTGTAACATCAAATGTACGTTTGTACTTAATTTATTTTTTCTATCTATAAATTAAATTTATTTCAGATGGGACGATTCATATGTATACTTACGTTATTTATTAGTGTTGTATCTTTTACGTCTGCATACCCAACTGAATGCTTTGGGTCTCACTGTTATGCTGTAAGTTGCAACATTAGCTTAAACATTTATCTTTATACTAATTTATCTTTAAATTTAAATTTTTATTTATAACACAATTGAGGAAAAATAAATTTTGATTTACTACCTGAAAAAGTTTGCTACACAAAGAAATTGATGCAAATGCAAGATAACAAAAAATTATAATTGAAAAAATATATCGAATAATTTTTTAACTTTAGAAATGATTTAATATTTTAAATACTTTAATTTTAAAAAGTATCTTTTTTAAAACCTGTTAAATATTAAGAATTTTTTCACTTGAATCTTATAATTAAACCATTCTTTAATTTAAACTTTTTGCATGATTTAAATATTATGCAATATTACAAAAAAACTTGAAAAGATTTTTAATTTTTGGATAACTTTTCAATTTTTACTAATATCTAAAAATTTTATATTTACTTTGAGTTCACAAAGAAAGAAAAGATTTGCCTGTTATATTAGTTAAAAATAATTTTTATTTATTGATAATTAAATTATTCAAAATATGTCAAATAAATTGATATAATCAATGAAAAAAAGTAAATTTATTAATTATTTGTTTAAATAAGTAGAGCCTTATTTTTGTATAATTCTCAATTAAATTTATAAAACAATTCAGTTTGTAAAAAAATATTTTAAAACAAATTTTAGTTAATTTAAATTTTAAAATATTTTTATCTGCATAATTAGCTGGAATCTTTACTATTTTAATATCTATTATCATTAGGGTCATAATAACTCTGTCTATATAACATTTTTTATTTATTGCAGCCTTTTGAACTTGCACATTTAAAATGCCCTGGTTTGAATAATTGCATCATACCCTTTTATCCAGATTGCAGAGCATTTATAAATTGTTGGCAAGGAGAACCAAATCTACAATACTGTGCTCCAGGTACTTTTTTCAGTCCTCAAAAAGGAGTTTGTGATTATCCAGAATTAGTCAAATGTAATTTAGATATTCGTACGAGTAGACACGTACAACCTTATCAAAGTACATCCGATCAAAGTTCCTCCAATGTTCAAACGAGTACCGCGAGTACCAATGCAGAAAATAACAATGGAGTACAAAGAGCGAACAGCGTTGGCTTAAAATGGCCATTCGTTGACACGGTTGGACAATTATCTAATAACTATGACAATTTAGCATTAGCTTTGAGTGGAACATCAGTTAATAATCAGAAAGTCAGCAACATCAACATAGGAGTAGGTTACGGTGGTGGAAGAACTGGACAAAAGCCTGGCAGTAATATCAACATTGGCAAAAACGCAGCTAGCAATATCAATGTAGCATTAGGTATTGGTGGTGGTTACAGTAAAAATGGACAGTCCAGTAGCAGCATCAACATAGGTCCCCAACAAAGCGGTAATGTTAACATTGGTTTGGGCATTGCAGGAGGATCAGGTCAATCTAGTCCAATTATTAACATCGGACAACAATCTTCTGCTAATGGTCAAGTAGTTGGAAATGAAGCGATTATGGGAGATCAAAGCAGTAATATCAATATTGGTTTGGGTATCGGCGGGAGTTCTGGTAACGATAAGGAACAATCGGGCAGCAATATTAACGTGGAAGCGGAACCCGACAGCAACGTAAATATTGGACTTGGAATTGGCAGTAGTAAAAATGGCAGTGAACAAAAGTCAAATACTAATATTAATATTGCAGAACAACAAGCTGGTAGTAATATTAATATAGCTGAAGGTATAGGAGGTAGTGGTGATGATAGTGAAGAATGTGATAAAGATCAATCTACTAGTAGTATCAATGTTGCACAAGATAAAACTAATGTTGAAAAAAATGTTGGAACTGAATTAGCTTATGAATCATCGAGTGGCAACGTTAATGTTGCACCTCAACAAGAAGAAACCACTGTAAACATAGCAAAAGGGTATGACGAAGGTCCTGAACAAGACTGCGATAAAAATGAACCAGTTGACAGTGTCGAAGTTGAAGGTGGAATACCTAGCGTCGAACACGAGTATGATGAAGAACTTAATGACTTACCAAATACCAATACAGGACAAGGATCATCGGATAATTCCATTAACAAAGATCTTGGAGTTTCTGGAAAAACAAGCGAAATCAATTCCGACAAAACAGATGTCAACAAAGATATTGACACCAATAAAGGAATAGAAAATAATAGTAATTTAAATCAGCAATCCGAAAGCAACGCTAATCTAGCTGGACTACAAAATGACGGTGCAATCACTTTAACAAAAAATTCAAATCTAAATAGTCAGGCTACTATACAACAAATTGGCAATACTGCTAGTATCGGTTTGGGAGTGAATAGTCAAGCAAGTATTCAACAAATCGGTGGCGATGTAAGTGTAAACTTAGGTATTCAAGGAAAAAATACCGGTGGATTAAGCCTTGGCAGCAGCTTCAATGTAGGTACAGGACTTGTCAATAATGATAATATACAACAAATTAATAGCGGTGCTAATTTAGGGAAAGAACAAGCGTACGACGCAGTTGGATCTATTGGCAGTAATGTTAATACTGGACTGAATTTGAATGGTAATTTAAATGGACAATTAATGGGCGACGGTTTAAATAAAAATCTTGACTCCAATGCAAATGTGAACAACAATTTAGGACTTAGTGTTGATGCTAATGCTGGTGCAGGATTAAATGTCGGGCAAACACCTGTGCAGTCTGATAGTTACATTAACGAACAACAACAAGTAGACAATACTATTACTTCTAATAATCAAAATGTTGGACAAGGTACTGGGTTACAGCTTGGTAATGATATCAATGTTAATGAAGCCATTAATGGTGGATTAGACACACTACAGACTGATTGTAATAATAATGGAATACAATTAAGTGGATCTGTTAATTCTGATAGCAATGCAAATGTTGGGTTACAAATGGGAGGACAAGCAAATGTTCCACAAAATAGTGGTAGCACAAGCATTAATGCAGGTCTTTTAACTACACAAAAGACAGATATACAAATTGGAAGCAGCACAAACTTACCACAAACCCAAACTGGTAGTGATTCTTGGAAACTTGGTTTAGGAGTCAATATTCCACAGACTGGTAGTTTACAGATTGGTGGTGCTTCAAACGTTGGTTTAGGCATGAACGGCGGTAAAACTACACAAACTGACCAATACATAAACACACCACAACAATCTAGTAAAACTACCGTCAGTTTAGGATTTGATGGCAAAGCAAACGCACCACAAATGACAACTAGCGGTAATATGAATACTGGCTTAGGTATTAATATGCCACAATCTAGTGGGTTACAGATTGGTGGAGCAACAAACATTGGTGTTGCGCTCAACGGCGGAAAAACTGTACCAACTGACAATTACATTAACACACCACAACAATCTGGTAAAACTACAGTCAGTTTAGGATTTGATGGCAAAGTAAACGCACCACAAATGACAACAAGTGGTAATATGAAGGCTGGATTAGGCGTCAATATTCCACAATCTAGCGGATTACAAATTAGTGGAACCACGAGCGT
>JAPYZE010000271.1:0-48808 GCA_030522805.1 Leptomastidea abnormis
TATATATATATATATATATATATATATATATATATATATATATTTATCAATATAAAGAAAAAGAAAATTCTTTGAATCGTATTATAATCGCTATAAAACTCCGAAGACTGTCGACGTCATTCTATATACTTTCCCTCTCTCTCTCTCTTTTTTTTCTTACTCGTGCAACACGTACATACATACACACGTATGTAGAAGAGAGAAAAAAGAGATAGATAATAACTCGTCGACACGTGCATCATTCGCCTATTAGCACGTTCCGTGTGCTTGTAAGTATATAAAAGGTTTATACATATTCGTGAGAGTAAATCCTGCAGGTTTTTACGATCGCGTAGGTAGGTAGGTAAGGTATATATTATAACAATCAGCAGCCCTCTCTGTATACTCTATACCTTCACTGCACCCTGCGTTCGTTTGCTGCTAGTAGTCTACCGCGACGATGAAGGCACACGCACGGCCCCCGTCTTTTTCTCCGTAATGCCATTGGCATTTACTCGCGTCACTTGCTCACCTCAGCTCTCTCTCCTTCTCTCTTTTTCTCTTATTCTCACTATCTTTCTCTCTCTCTCTCTCTTTTTTCTTTTCCTCTCTTCGCTTTTTTTTTACTAGAGTTCGACGGCGTTGCATGCCGCCGATTTTCGCGCGTTTCGTATATACTGCGAGAATAAAAAAGAGAAAAGAGAGGAATGACATATTGTGTACGTACGGTAGCGAGAGAGAGAGAGAGAGAGAGAAAGCTCTGCTTTTCTCATACCACACATACAAACATATTATCGTCGTCGACGACTTCGTTCGACTTGTGTGCAGAAGAAGCAGAGAATGAGAAAGAGTAAAAGAGTGGGAGAGAAAGAAGAATATATTGCCCGCGCGCGCGCTCCACAACAGCACATCTCGATTTCAAGCCGATTCTAAGAAGCGCTTCGATTTCGGAGTTGTATATGTATATATGTGTGCATTTTGCTTCTTTGCTCCTCGCTCTCGTGCTTCGACAGTGTATAATTTCGCGCGCCGTTTTTCCAACGTGTACTTTTTTATTTCTTTTCTTTCTTTCTTTCTTTTTTTTCTTTACTCTCTTTGCCCCCTTCCATACTCAACTGTTGTATGTAGGTATATATATATATGTCGCATTGTTCCGTGAGCGACTTTTGTAACTCGCTAACGTTGCGCGTTTCTCTCTCATGTATGTATATGTATGTATATATGTATGAATGTAAAGCTCGTAATAATTCTTTGTAAGCTTGCAAATCCGTGTCGTTAGCCTTTTTAAATCGAAGGAGCGGCTTGATGGCTTATATTGCTTTTACGCGTATTGTACCCTAGGTACAATATACGTGGGGTCGCTTACCGATTATTGCTTTAAATTTATGCGAGAAACAGTATTATTGGAGGCCACCGCAACCACCGCAGACGCGTGTGTGTTTGTTGAGTAAATATTATCGTATTTTATAGTGAGTGTTGGCTGTCGAGGACGGAATATATATATTTTTTTTCCTTCATTTTTTTACCTTTTTTTCGTATATTTTATCACAGGTGATGAAACTTTTGGAATAGAATGCGCTGGAATAATTTTATTGTTATTATCAATTTTTATTTGTATTATGAATAGCGTTTCCAAATTTACCAGTTGATTTTTTTCCTTTTACTAATAACTATTACATGAACATTGTGTTTCAACTAATATTTAATTTTTATTTTTTATTATTGATGCCATTATATTCTTTAATGATCAAGGTGATTGTCTAATCTAATCTTATGTTAATTTATCAAGATACACTTGGAAGTCTAGTTTAATATATTTTTGTGTTTAAGAGTTAGTTAACTTTTAAAACACCTTCCTTAAAGTCGAAAGTCTTAAATATTTAAACTGATGTTATTAAAAAGTAATATTATTTTTTTAATAAACTTTAAATTACTTTAAAGCTATAAGAATATTATTTTTTTTCAGCTTGAGAATTTGACTACTTTTTAAAAATGGCTCTTTGGACAAAAGCTCAGCAATTGCCTCAAGAGGCATTACAAAAAGTACGCTCTGTTTATGGTGAACACTTTCCTATTGAAGTTCGTCATTTCTTATCAGGATGGATAGAAGAAAAAATGTGGTATGTAAAAAAAACCAAAATAACAATCATTATCCATACAAAAAAACAATTTATGGTTTCATAAACTAAAAATCAATTTATTTTTTATTTCAAGGACTGATATTGAACCAGATAATCCACAATATGAACAATATATTGCTAATTTAGTTGAATCTCTCATACAAGAATTAGAAACCAAAGCAGCATCTTTGAATTCAGAAGAACTTTTTTTAACCAGATTAAAGTTAATGGAAGCAGCCAAAAATTTTCGAGTGAGTTGAAAATGATTTTTTCTTCAATTTTCATTCTTTTTAATTAAAAAATGGTTTTATAAATTTACTAATACTAAATTAATTTTTACAGCAAAGGTACAGCCCAGATCCAGTTACACTTTTTAAAATCATTAGACATTGTTTAGTTACAGAAATGAATTTAGTATCTCAAGTTGAAAATCTTGGTGGTTCTTTAATGAACATACCAGGAAGCAGAGTAGGACTAATGGTGGGTGATTCAGTGGCTGAAATTGCACAGCAACTAGAAAGTCTAAGACGCAGAACTCAAGAAACAGGTGAAGATTTGCGAAAGATGGAACAGGAACAGGAGTCATTTGCCATTGCATATCATGAGTGTACAAAACTTAATGCTCATCTTCAAAATATTGCTACTCAACCTCAAACACAACAATGTATTGATCTTGAGAAAAAGATTCGTAGGCAAAAAGAACAACAAGAACAACATTTGAATCATAAAGTAACTACTTTGCTGCAGTTACGCCTTACACTTGCCGATAAATTGAAAGACACTATTAATAAGCTACACGTTTTGCAAGCAAGAATACTTGATGATGAGCTTATCAGGTATGTACTCTTATCATCAATTTCACACAAAGATATGTGTACTATATGTTTTAATTTACAATATTTGAGTACCTATATTTTTTTCTTTTCCTTATATTAAAATTTAAAATATTTTAGGTGGAAAAGAGATCAACAGTTGGCGGGAAATGGTGCCATGTTTACAAGTAATTTAGACGCCATTCAAGAATGGTGCGAAACTCTTGCTGAATTAATCTGGTTAAATCGACAGCAAGTTAAAGAAGCCGAACGCCTCAAGCAAAAGTTTGCTCTTGAACCTCCTGGAGTGCAAGATATCCTACCTAATTTAAATGCTCAAGTTACACAGCTACTTAGTTCCTTAGTGACAAGTACCTTCATAATCGAAAAACAGCCGCCGCAAGTTATGAAAACTAATACTCGATTCACAAGCACAGTGCGATTGCTGGTAGGTGGTAAACTGAACGTACACATGACACCACCTCAAGTGAAGGTCAGCATTATCAGTGAGGCTCAAGCCAACTCGCTTTTAAAAAGCGATAAAATGGCCAACAAAGGTGAGGCCAGCGGCGAAATTCTAAACAATACCGGAACTATGGAATATCACCAAGCAACGAGGCAATTGTCGGTCAGTTTTCGAAACATGCAACTGAAAAAAATTAAAAGAGCCGAGAAAAAGGGCACTGAGTCTGTGATGGACGAAAAGTTCTCTCTCTTCTTCCAGTCGCAATTTAGTGTCGGCGGTGGCGAACTTGTTTTTCAGGTTTTTATCATCAATACTTTGTAAACGTTACTATTTTTAAAATTTTATTTATTATAAAACGATCAATTTTATTTTTAGGTATGGACATTGAGTTTGCCTGTTGTTGTCATAGTCCACGGCAATCAAGAACCTCATGCCTGGGCTACCGTTACTTGGGATAACGCATTTGCAGAACCAGGCCGAGTACCGTTTGCTGTGCCAGACAAAGTACCTTGGCATCAGGTAGCCGAGGCACTAAATGTTAAATTTAGGTCGGCAACTGGTCGGGCCCTGACCGAGGACAATCTGCGATTTTTAGCTGAAAAAGCGTTCCGAGGCAACGGCTCAAATTGTCAGGACTTTTCGAATTTACTACTTAGTTGGGCTCAATTTTGTAAAGAGCCTCTTCCTGAAAGAAACTTTACGTTTTGGGAATGGTTTTACGCGGTAATGAAATTAACTCGTGAACATCTACGAGGACCCTGGAATGACGGCTATATTTTAGGCTTTGTGAGAAAGAAGCAGGCAGAAGAGATGCTAGCAAACTGCACTTCTGGTACTTTTCTCATGAGATTTTCCGATTCAGAACTTGGCGGTGTGACTATTGCTTGGGTTGGAGGTAATTATATTGTATAAAATTAAAAATTATATATTTGAATGGTATTAAAAATTTATGTTCCTTTTATGACAATTATAGACCAAACTGAAGTTTTCATGCTACAACCATTCACAAGTAAAGATTTTGCAATACGAAGTTTAGCAGATAGAGTTTCTGATTTACAACATTTGTTATATTTATACCCCGACATTTCAAAGGATCAAGCTTTCTCAAAATATTACACACCATTTACAGGTGAGTAATCAATACCAATAAAATAAAAAATGTTTTATAAGTTATAAAAGTTTTTTATCTTAAATAAAACATTCTGATAATATTATTTTTGAATTTTTGCAAAAATAGAGAGCCAACCACAGATTAATGGATATGTAAAACCTCTTTTGGTAACGCACGTACCAGGCTGGAGCGGTCCGGGTATGGGTGGTCAAACACCATCGCATTCATCTGTTATCGGAGTTGGCAATGGTCCAGGTGGTCCAGGTGGCAGTTATCCTTCGACGCCGTCCAACATGTTTCAGGCTCACAGTCCAGATCCGTCAGTGACTCGAGACACACCGTCCGTCGCTTCTAGGTCAGTGCCCTGGATGTAGCAAGTGAATTTTTACAACAAATGTCCTTCTTATAATCAACGAACTGCCTTTGAATATTGTGGTATATGAAGATGCGCCAAAGTTTCTTCTTTACGTATTGGCTATAACTTAATTTTATTTTCATATTTTATTTTTATTTTTTTTCCATAAATTTTATAGAAGTTAGTATTAATATCGGAGTAAGGGAGGCGGCTACTTTTCTAAATTATAACGAAGTATTGACGGCAGCTCAGCCGAATTAAAATATTTATTCCTTGTTGTTCTTTGCGGTATCGTGTGATTTCGTTGACTAGTTTTTTTTCTTTTTGTCTTGTGAAGAATTGTTTTGATTTATGAATTGTTAAGGCCTTAATTGTATGCATGTATTATTGATTCAAAACAAAGACAACGGTGATTTATTAAAATTGTTAAGTATTCGTAATATAGTATTTTCAAAAATTTTATGCCGTTTAAGAAAAAAGACAATAATTATTAACTTAAAGAATTTTAAAAAGACTTATAGAATTTATACAAAAGAGCAAAGCTTTTGCATATGATTTTACTTTAAATTTGCTTAAAACTAATTGATCATGAGATGGTGATATAAACTTTGCGCAACTTCATAACTATAAACATTAATCCAAATACTGTATCAGTATTCTCAATTTTGATGGTTTTTTTTTCTTAAATATAAGTACTTTTACGCGTATACTGTAGTGATGGATTTTGAATACAAAAATTTTGTATTGCTTTTTTACAAGACATTTACATGATTTTTTCTATTGAATTAAGACAACATTCATATAATGTTATAGTTATTAATTGACAATTGCAATATTCGATCAAACATTTGCATTGGATCAAAAATTTATAAGTGCATATTAATCGTATTTGTTAATATTGGTTGGCATAGATGTATTTTCCAATGAAAAAAATAATTCAATGGAAAATAAGCATTTTCTTATCTGTGATTATATAATACTAAAAATTATTTTTGGTCCAATGTTCTCTATTAAGAAATTTAAAAATTTTACTTGAATTTGATATAATAATTATTAATGAACTGAATATATCTTATTGATTATAAACATTTAATAAAGTTTTTTAATGAGACTATAATACTGAATTGAATAGTCTATTATAAGTGCCTGATAATTCATATTACTATAATTTATTATCATTGCAACTCACATTGCAAGTTCCTTCAACTTATCGGCTCATCCATGGCTTTCAAAAAGTAATTGAAACAAAGTTTTTCTTCATCATGACTAATGCATTAAGATATTTTAAATGCTCAATTTATCATAAACGATTAATAAATTACTCATTACACGTGCATTTGTTATTTACGTGCACGTCCGTGCAAATAACAAAGAAAAAAAAACAAGAAAGTATTTATATAACAGATGAGCTGAAAATTATCACGTTGGATAAAAAAATTAAATAAAAATCGTAATAAAGGCAAAGGCCTGGAGCAAGCCGGTACAACCACACATTTTAACGGAAATGGATTACTGATCAATATCAAATAACAGTGCTCAAAAACACTGTTCAAGATAAAAGAAAAAAAAAAATAAAAACGCAACTCCAATCACTACTCGTTATTCAAATATTAACTGGCAATCGAGTAGAGATATTTAAATATTCAAGTGCAAAGCGTATTTAAATATAATGTAAAATATCTTTTACTTTATTAAAAAAAACAATAATTATTGTGATATTGTGCCATTATTATTACCATTATTATTATTAATCACGATTATAAACAGCATAATTGATCATTTATAACAAGTCATGTTTATATTGCTGTATAATTAATAATCTACTTAAAACTAATTGAAATAAAGAACAAATGCTGTCGTGCTATATCAAAAAAATTTTCTCCTTGTAAAGTTTAAACTCTTGTTACAAAGTCCATATTTTTTGATTGACAAAAAAATGTGACCGATTCAACTTAGCTGGCTTTTAATAATTATTTTATTTTAATCTGTGGTTGCTTGCACACTTTTAATCGTGTTGTACCGGCTATCCGGCTAAATATCGGTCACGAGAGAAGTATACGGCTCTCAATATAGCCGTTGCTTACTCAATTATTTATAGCAATGCAAAAAAAGAAAAAAGAATATAACAAAAATAATTTTAAAAATTATTTTAAAATAAAAAAACGAGTTGGCATATATTGAAAAAAATATATATATAAATTGAAATAAAGAGTCATTATAAATTGACCCTTTTAAAGCCAAGAATTGCCAGTGATTGGGGTTGTGTGTTTTATTTTTTTTTTAATAGCTACGCTCCGGGTCTCGGCCAGTCGGTAAGGACGAACGCGGACATGGACTACGCCGAGCTGATAGGCCACAGCGATCTATCGTCCATCGACGAGAACCTCAACCTGGACCAGTTGAGCAGCAGCTTTGGAAACTTCTCTGAATTCATGCCAGCTTACAATGCCACCAAACCCCAATAGGTATGTTAATTATTATGAAGAAAACGAGAAAAGAGATGTAGATATCAGCCATCAACCAGCCTACTACTACTACTTCTGCGCCTATTGTAATGAAGATACATACGGGCCTTTTGTAAAGATACAGCGTGAGGATTATTCGACTTATGTGTCGTGATTTTATAACGAGAGTTGTACTACCAATGACCTTCACTTTCAACGCTCTCCGTTACTTCTTTTTCATCGAGTGGTTTTCCCCTACTCTCCATTGCCGGATATTTTATTGAGATGCAATTTTGATGAATTGTTACGTGCCTGTACTTTTTATTATTCCTTCTTTTCTTTATCTCGGTATACTCGTTGTTCGCGTTGTAATCGAATCAATAATTATGATTATATGCCTTTAGTAAAATCAATTTGGCTGTAAGAGAGTTGCAAAATTTTATGTAACTACAATAGTACAGTTTTAAAGGAGATGAATACGTTGTATTGGAGGGGTATGCAAATTACGCGTTAGATTATAGCGCGCAATATAAGCTCTTAAGTATGTAGTTAAAATTAAATGTGCAAACATATATAGGCACGTTTATCCTATACTGCGCAGTCGCGTTTTCACACTTGTGCTCGATAAAAAAAAATAAAGAAGATATAAAAAAAAGTAACAGCGAAAAAAATTTATATATATATACAACGAATGAATTGATATCGACTATGTGTGTTATCAACAATTTTTTTCAAGTTGCTCTCAATGGAATTTTCCAGCTTTGACAGTCAGAAATCTAGAGCGTAAAAGCATTTTTTTTTTTTAATTACCTGAGTAACGTGCAATATTCTCGGAGGTTTGCTTGGAAATAATGTTTTTTTTTTTTGTTTTATCGTCCTTTATTAAAATGTTTTTTTTTCAATTTTTTTTTTTAACATTTTACTATTTAAAAACGACAGGCATGATATAAGAAAGCGTTTATTTTATTTGAATTTTTGCTAATATGTATAAGATTTAGAATTTTTTCTTTTCTTTTATTGCCTAATGTGATTTATTTTTTAGCGAACTGACGTTACTTTAATGTTATGTTTTTTTATATATCTTTCGCGCTTGTTCGCGAAGCTATTTATTTCTACCAGATATTTTTTTGGTGAGAAAAACTTTAAAATGACATAGACGTGTCGCGCGAGATCAATATATTATAGATGTAAAAAAAAAATAATAATAATGATGTATAAAAAATGATTTAAAAAAAAGAAAAAAAGAAGAAAAAAATATATATTTATTGCAATGTTTGAATGTATTTGTAATACATATATTTTACCGGGAATTATTTTCATAGTACACACTGAGACAAACAACGAAACTGATCACGTCATCAACCTGTTTTTAATTGCAAGTAAAATGCATTTTTCTTAATACATTCAAACTGTACTTGATAACGCATAAATGTTTATCGCGTTAATTACTGGCTATATATAAAAAAAATAAAATAAAACACTTACATGTGTTTAAGTGAATTTAGTAAACTTAGTAAAAATAAAATAATATTTGCAGAATAATTTTACGTAGTACAATAGAAATTAAGTTATCATGGAAATGAAATAAGAACTAATAGCTTGGAGATCGTCATATCTAAGAAAAAAAAATCGTGCAATTATCATCGATAGGACATTAATGTGCCTTAAGTACGGCAGTGAGATTATTATTTTTTTCTCTCCCTTAAAATCTGCAAAAGTTAAAAAAAAGTATATATATAAATATATTTAAACTCTACAGCGCCTGTGAAAAATAAAAAAATAAACGTGTGTACTTCATAAATGCCGTTGGCTAAAAACCATATCGTAATGTTAAATGTTGGTTGTGCATTTTTTGAAAGTTATATATAGAAGAAAATAAAGAAAACAATAATGACTAAAGTAAAGAAAAAAAAAAAGTAATAAAGAAAGGAAAAAAAATAGTTGGTATAATTTAAAAAGTGACGAGAAAGAATAATGCGATCGTAATCAAGTTTATACATAGATGGATTTTGAGCGCGAGATATAATATATTATTCTGCACACACATGTCTGTAATAATGCAAAGCGTCCTAGCCAAGAGGCTCATACCGACGACTTGAAGTTTATAAATATGTAATTTTTTTTTCTTTTTTTTTTCTTTGCAGAATCACATTGTAATTGTAAGCTTTGAAAATAATTTTTATAAGCGATTGGACTTGTCGATATTGATAAATATATTGCGCTTTAAATGCGATATTTATATTACGTCCTGTGTTGAATTTCAGGACGGTCCGCATAGCCATTTTAATCGTTGAAAATCGATTTGTGACAGATTTTATGTGTTACATTCGATTACGACGTAAATAAAAAAAAAATATTGTCGGCCTGTCGTCGCTAAGATTGTATAGAAAAGAGCAGCGAAGAAGAAAGCAAGTACGAGAAAATTAGTAGAACAGATATATTATATTAATCCGTTCTTGATCTTTGTATAGCTATAACTTCGTTATGCAACGTCATTTGAATTATTGTCTTTTATTAAAGATTGAAGTTTTATTTTATTATATAGAATGAAAGTTTTATCATTTTCTATTAAATTTTTAAGTATATATATAAAAAAAAAAATAAATAAATAAATAATAAAAAAAAAGTTTATCTTCGCTATCCGACCGCATTATCATTGCTCTGTGTATAAGTAAGATGTATACTGTATACGATCCGCGCCCCACGGATGTGTATGTTTAAATAATAAATTAATTAATAGAGATAATTTATGCAGTCTTAATTTTCTTTACATTGTTTTATATTATCTTTATTCCTTTGACGTTATAAACCACAAATGACAATAAATAAACTTTTCATTCATCACGTACAATTTTTCATATAAAACACGTAATAAAATTTTGCTAAAATCTTCCAAAAACAAAATTTCTTTTTTTATACTAAACTAACTTTTATTTTACTAATTTTTTGTTTTCAAATAATCCGCATATAAAAAAAAAATTCACGTAAGTTCAATTAAACGCGTTATTTAAACCTCAAGGCTTGTGCAACAATAAAAAAAATTCCAAACCAATTTAATTTAAGCCTCGCGATATACGATAGTATAAAGTCTCTTATCATCAAACACACAATTACACCGGCATTGTATATCGGATAATGTAGCAACTCACTTTTCTTATCATCACATATCAATCAATTTTTTTCTTTTTTAATGCTTAGACTCGTCGCAGTTTGGTTCTTCATCAGGTTCAGAATCATTACATTCATCTTCATAATATCCTGGTGCTGGAAAGCTCATGTGATAAATTGTTGTACCAGCAATTGTATCTTTTGGTGGTTTATACGGTTTTTTCTCAGCCCAGGGTAATCGTTCTTTTGGTTTAATTGACCATCCTGGGTACGACATTTTATTCACCGTTTCACCTTCCAATTTCTTATCCGGCCTGCAATAATATTGACAACACAAAAAATCCTAGTATTTTATCAATAATCAACACTCCACCGTCAAACTTTTCTAAATAACAAACTTAATCACACAATAACAAAACAGCTAAGTATAAACCCAAATCTAAAAAACTCAAATAACTATTAAAAAAAATTTCAAACATACTTGCAGTATTTAGCATGAGGTTTAAAACTCTGTAGCTGACATGTTGGTCCAGGATTAGCAAACGACAATGCAGTTATAGTTTTATCTTCAAGCGGTGAACTAGCAGTATGTATGTGACCACAAGGTAAGACTGGCTTAATACGAGGGGCTATTTTTGGCATATACGACAACTGTGTTGTAGTGCAATTTTGTATTGAATAATTGTCAGCGAGGATTTTTCTGCCACGTCTTGGTAATATTGGTGCACGTCTTTCACCACGTACTGGTTGGTAACTCATCTGAAATAAATGTTGATTTAATTTTTAAAAATCTTACTTTTTTCTTTATTATGTATTATTATTTGTTTTTATATATACTTTATTTGTAGTATCGGTTGCCATTCTGCCTTCGGACATTGGTATACTGGGACATGGTAATATTGGTGCAACACGATTTGGTCGTTGAGGTGGAAAACTTTCTCGGTAAATTGTTTTCTCAAAAAATTCATCACCTTGTGGTAAAACACCCTCGTCTTTTGGTAGTATAGGCGTTTCTTTTTTTGCTTTATTTTCAAGATATGTTTTTTTGTATGTTGTATCAGCTGGCATTGCGACTTCTGGTGGTCTAGTAAAAGAATGTAATGTTTGCTTATTTTTTTTTTCCTTAAAATAAGTTCTCTTTCTTTTGTATAACTAGAATACATAACAGATTCAAAAGAAGAAAAAAAAAACCAAGCATACAATTTCTATAAGCATAATATAATACAATACCTATAAGCAGGTTTTTGTGCCCAAGGATAATTTTCCTTCCTGCCAATTTCATAAGGTAAGTAGCTAAGCTTTTGTGTTGTTTCATTAGCTGTCGGTTGCGTTGGCTTACAATATCTAGCATTTGGTTTGTAGCTTGAAACAGGCTCAATTGGTCCTGGATTCATGTATGAAAGTAAAGTGGTCGTTGCTGGGTTGAACAATGCCTTGCTCGTCCTTATGTTACCACAAGGTATAATCATCTCTGCTCGTGGCATATATTTTGGCTCGTAAGATTTCCGGAATGTTGTTTGACACTCCATTGGACCTTGTTGCGGTCGCAATCTGTTGGATATATATATATTTTTCTTATTCTTTTTTTTTGTATAAATTTTTATAAATTATTTTTTCTTTTAATAATTTTATGCTAATCTGAAAACGATGTCACAGGGATTGAGATCAAAGTAACATCGTTATTAAAAATCTATTAGAATTATCTATTTATTATTCTCCATTTGAAAAAAATACCATAATTTTAATCCTAATTATACTTAATCCAGCTTAATAATCTGCATAAATTAATTAAGATATTGCTTATAATAATAAACGATAAACCTTTGACGGGGAAAAATTGGTTTTGCTCTAAAAATCGTCCGAACCGGCTGGTAACTAAGCTTCGTCGTGGTATCTCCAAGGAGTTTATCCTCTGGTAAGCTAAGACTATGTCTCGGCAGGATCGGCCGAGGACGAGCTTGACGAGTCTCATTTTCATTATAATATGAGCAATGGTAAGTCGTCCTTGCATCGATGGAATTTTTCGGTGGGCAGTAAACGCCTTTAGGTGCAAATGGTTTTACACGAGGTGGTTGCACGTATTTTCTTGTACGCTTGCACTTTGTTAATGGTAAAAAAAAAATGTTTTTTTTAATGATATGAGTGATTTATAAATGGAAAATTTTTTATGATAAAATGTTAAACGGGATATTAGTACTTTGACATTTTCAGGTTGTTGGGTTTGGTTAATTGCACAAGGTGCGCGACAAATTTTTCTTTCTACCGTTTCCACGAATTCCATATCCTCCTTTATGAAGCGGGAAGTAAATTAAAAATTTTTTTCGAAAAATGTCTTGGTATTTTTTGTGATGTTAATAAAGATATGCTGTTTTCGACTTAAGAAGAAAAATATGTTTATAAAAAGAAAGTAATGTATGTATATTAAAACATCTGATTTCTGTGACAGATGATGTAGGCTGTACATTGTCAAATAAGAATGGTTAAGTTTATGTTGATATATGAAAAATATTTCTCAATTTGTAATTTTAACATATTTTTATATATATTTTTTCATCTCATTAGTTCATAAAAGAAGCCAAATAAAATCGTTTAACGATATTTACATACCAAATACATGAGCACATCGCAACAAATCGGCAAAATTTTTACAGAAAATTCGTCGTTTTAGTAGTGACGGAAGATAATAAATTTACTAGACAAATCTTAAACTATTTCTTGATTCCAATAAATTTACAATTTTTTTATACTTTACAATATATCATATATTCATTTTTGTTTAGCTTAGAAGGCGCTTTAAATTGATGCCAAAATGAATCATGGAATGCACAGTAAAGAAATAGATTTTTAAGTAAATGAGCAATTGGCACGTAGTTTATATAACTTTCTTCGTTGCTCTATATATACTCATTTGTAGCATTGATATAATTAACCACTTTACAATTCAAAGTCTTCATTTTATTTATGACAACTTTTTTTATAGAAAGAACGTTAAGAAAGCTAATTTAAAATAAACATTTATTTTTTCAATGTATTTATAAATGAATATTTGTCTTAAATTAAACACCTTTTTTCTTTTTTTAAATAAGCTACCTAAAGCAATATAATACAAGTACATTTAATTTTTTTATAATCTATGTGAAAATAAAGATTATAGTTTACTGAATAGAACAAAAAGTTCTCAACAGTAAATCAACACAAAAATATATTTATAAAAGATAGTACATATTTTTACAATTTCATGACACGATTCAGAGACTTAAAAAAAAATAAAAGAGAAAAGTTAGAGAGGACAGTAGAAAATAAAAAATATTCTTAAGTTGATCAACACCAGGAAAAGAACGGACTTTTGTTTTGGAAGCGCTGCGTAAATGTGTCTGAGAATGAAAACAGCCTTGGTCCTCCACTCCCCTTAGCCCTGAAATGAAAAAATTTCAATAAATAAATGTATTTAGCAATATAATAAACAAATATTTTAAAACTTATTAAATCTAAGATATGTATTTTCAGTAATTTAAATCAACAAAAATGTTCAACTTTTTTTAATTCTGCAAATAAAAGATAAAAGGTCTTTGATAATAAGCATTTAATTAACTTTGTTTTAAAACATTTCCAATACATAACAAATATAAACTTTATATTTTAATTTATGCATGTATCTTAAGTCAACAGTTATATATTAAATTTAATTACTTTTCCACAATAACAGCCGGCATTTGAACAAGTTGCACAGGACTTTTAGCATCTTTCAATGCTTGTTGAAGATTTAATATTTGGCCTCGCATCACGCTCATTTGTTTATCGAAATGATGACGATCAAATCCTTTATCTTGCTGCAATGAAAAATTGAAAGAAATTATTTTAATGATTAGCATGTTATCTGTGCTTAAAAAATCGATACAATAAAACGTTATATTTACTTTGAATAACAGATATAAATCGTCGCACAAATCTTGTACAAAATTTTGATCGGAAAGTAAAGGTAAGACGAGTTCCCGCGTCGTTTCGCTGAAAGGCAGTTTTGCCTGACTTAACCAGGCCCAATGATAAGGATAAGCTCGCCACGAATCCGGATGTTTGAACGGAAACGCTAGGCCATTATCTATCGCAGCGATTTTTATTTCTCCCTCTACACCGTCCTTAGGTGGACTGTACTTTATCAACCAATTATCGTTACCTACATAAAAAGAATTTAAGTCAAGTAAATAAATAATTAAACTACTTTTTAATGTCAGAGTTGTCTCTTTTAAATGACATACCTCTATCTGTATTCCTAATTATATAGTCCAAAACGACTAGACGTTCAAATTGAAGCTGAAAGTCTTTGGCTAAATGTGGAGGTGGCGGATCACTTTCCCAACGCCTAAGCCAGTAATCGGCATCTTTGAAGCTATCCACAAAAAGTTGAAAGGAACCAATTTTGGGTGGCAATCCTATTCTATGAAAATGCGAGGCTACTGCTGGAAACTGTTCCATAATAGCCTGTTTCATGCGGGCTTTTTCTCTGTCGATCCTAACGTAATTGAACGTCCTGCTCACGAGTTTGACGACTCGGGTGTTCGGTACCACACCAAGGCCAAGCTTACGATCAACTAAACTCGCTCCTGCTTCGCTGAGGTAGCCTTGATTTGGTATTAAACAACTTCTGCCAAAACAGCAGGGACAGCACAACTTGTGCATCCATTTCGTCCATTTGGGATTAAGTCTTCCATAAGGTTCTTCGTCCTTTGGTTTAAAGACGCCGATAATTTTCTAAAAAATGTTTTTAAAAATACTTAAGTATTTGCATATTTTTTTTATATTACACATAAGGTAATTCTTACTCCTGCTGGATTTTTGACGAAATAACTTCCACTTGATCCCTGATATATCCGTTGAGGAAAAATTCCATTGTCTATTGCACACTCTGCTTGCCATACTAGTTCTGAAAATTGTGGGTCATCTGCAAAAATTTGATGAAATTATTAATTAAAGAAAACAGATAAAAAATTGTTTATTAATATTTTCAGGCTTAGAAAATTAAAAATTTTGGCTAACCATTAAACATTATAAAATTAAACTAAAAAAAATATTTTTGTGTGAAATAAACTAATGTAATATATAAGTTATAAAGGTTGCTGCTTTCTTTTAATCTAGAATATTAGAGATTTACTTTATTATCTTAAGCTGAATATGCCAGATAAAAAATATATGTATACACATATACTTATAAATGATTTCAGATAATTTTTTTTATATATCCATGATAACCTTATCTATAGTAGCACATACCCAAATTTTAATACAAAAATTTAATTTAAACTTTGATGAAATATTTAATATTTTAATGATTAATTATTTTATAAATTTAATTTTACAAAATATACTCTTTTTATTTATAAAAAAGGATTTAAAAAATTCTTATGAATAAGCAATGTTACCTGGAAACCGATTAAATGTGACATCCAGTTCTAATCGACCTAGGAGAGGATGGCTCTCCCGGTCAGTTCCAGGGGAATCAATGGTTGTAGTTTGTTCTGCACTGGGATTAGGAGCAAATTCAACCTCTGGTATCAAAGCAAGAGGTTCACCATTAGCTAGGATAACATTACTGCTAGGTGTCACAGACAAATCAACAAGAGAGTCTGTTTCAATAAGCGTTGCAGGATTGGTGCTATTGTGACTGTTATATTCTCTATAAGGCACATGCAGTTGACGCTGTTCTGAGTCACTCATTACAGCCAAAATTCTCTTGAAGTTTGGTAATGATTCCAAACCAGTGGGAAATTAGAGGAGCTTGAATCACAGCTTTTAGCTTGCCATCAAATAAACTTATGGAATTGAATGCTTTGCATCTGTAAATAATAATATTAAGATAAGAGATTACGCACACATACATAAATATGACTTCGCTAATAAAAATACAAAATACAAGTTTATATAAACTTAACATTAAATATGCCATTGCTTAGCAAGTGATAATCATTAGATAATCATAACCTTTTAAATATCATTATTGAACATCCATGAAGCATCGATTCAATTAAAAGCACAAGCCAACATACACTTTTATCAATACCTAGCACACACATACAGTAAATGAAAACCCAAGGTCACACAAACATTCTAAAAAAACGCGCAAAAATCAACAAGGATAAAAATAGCAAAGTATACTTGATTTAACCAAACGTTATATTAGTATAGAAACACAGCCATATAGCACAATATACAAAAGCTGACGTGTATACAAGTACTCGATAACGTAATTCAATATCCGCCGATTACTCACGAGTAAAATAACGAGAATAAAAAAGGAAAAAAAAAAAGTAGACAACAGAGTCGCGATGCGACACAAGAGTTATTATAAAAAAGTTATAGGTATATATAAAGAGCACTGAAGCGCGCGGGCGTATATATATTTTACTATATAAATTGTCGCGGCGCAAATGAAAGAAGAAGCGCGCAGCGCTAAGCACTCACGCACTGACACCTGTTTATCAAGAAAACCAGTCCTCCGCTCCGATAAATAAAATAAAAAAAAAAAAGAACAACCGAGAAGCCAACAAAGTTATTTAATCATTCCCATCTCTCCCAATAAAATAACATTTAATTCTACAATAATTTTATAGGGTGTAAAAACAAAATAAGCAAACTCACCCTCTCTTTAATACGAGCTCATCACTAATAATCTTTTCGTATCAGCTCGTAACCTCCTCCACTAACACCTCCTAATAATAATAGTAATAGTAGTCCACCTGTCATCGGAGCGTGATAATGCCTACGGTGATGGTTGTAGTAGTAGCAGCAGCGTTGACTCCGACTCCGACGTCGACGACGACGACGACTCGTCGCAAAGAGTGACTCACCACGTAGTTGAGTAAGGAACTCCGTGGCGCGGGGGTGTCGATGACGTACTGACGTTCGGCTACTAATGCTTTCATGTGCTTCTATATGTGTATAAGAAGCACACGCACTTTATAAGAGAGAGCTCGAACGTTGCCTTTATGTATGTATATATATTATAGGTATAGGTATGTAGAATAACCAGCTGGCCTTCACACGCACTGATATAACATAATCAGTGGAGCATTTTAACTCCAAAGAAGAGCTTAATGCTCCGACTCCAACACTGCGGCTTAATCTCCCTCGGTCTTCTTATCGCTCTAATGTATACGTACTTATATCGAGAGTGGACCTCTTAGATTTCTTTTTTGATACATATGTACATATACACCCTCACCTCTCGGTATAAAGCTGCAGGCTGCAACTCCGCCCGCGCTCTTCTCTGAATGCACGTCTTTTTTTTTCCTTGTCTTCTTATCCTACTCCTTTTCGTTTTCTTTCTCTCTTTCTTTCGCAGTGAGGTTGGTGTAATAATACACCTACCTATATGCTGCGGTGATGCGCTTCCCTGCTACTGCAACTGCTGCTGTGTAAGTATATCGCGAACTTTTTTTTCCTCTTCTTCTTATATTACTTTTTTTATTTTATTTTATTGTTCTAAGCGCGCACAACCGTGACGATGAAGAGAAACTATAATAGTAGCCGTCATTATAGTCCGCAGCAGACGGTATCAGCTGATTGCGCGAAATTCTCTGCTCCAAAATACGAGTTTAGCAAGCAGCGCGGCCATTTACGTTTTTTTTTTTTTACTTCTCGCGGTTTTTAGTAAACTCCGCTACGCGTCGCTTTTATTATCATTAGTATTTTTGGCGCGATGAATTGAATTTTGGATAAAATGTTTATGTATATTTAATTTTTAAATAAGTTTTTAAAAGAAATTTAAAAAAATAAATATATTTTTTGGAAAATAATATAGGAAGCTTTAAGCTTAATGCTCTTTAGAGTATCTTATTTCTTACTATTTTCTTACTATAAATTTTAAATTGCATCACCTTTAGCAAGATGCTATTTTTGACAAGTTCATCAAGTCCTACATTGAATCGATTCATATTTTCATTATACCCACATTTCGTTGAGTTTGCTAATAATAATTTCATGATATATTGATCATTAGTATACCGAGAAATTCTTTTCGCAATTCTCAATATATAAAATTATAAAATCCTTGTTTAATATATTCATTTATGTAACCAAGCCAGTTCAGTCATCGAAAGATAACTTTTTCATCATAAAAATTCAACCACGTCTTGTAACCACCAGACAAATGTATAGCTATATTACCTGTACGTAAGACACATAATATAAGTTAACAGAACAGGTTGAGAAGCCTTGCAGGTGCGGCTGATTCTTTTTTAAGCGTATAACAATTTTTTTTTCATTTTTTTATATATTTTATTTATTTATTCGTATTTATAAAAATACTTTAAAATAAAAAAAGAATTTTTTAAAAAGAGTATTTAATAATCAACCAAGGCTAATGGTAATAAAATATAAAAAATGTTTTGTATTTCTTTTTTTTAATGCAATTCTAACATACACTTATAAATTATTTTCTAATCTGTACAAATTATATAACAACAAAATTAATAGCATCTGCTCTACATAAATATTATAAATTAAATATTTTCTCCAAAAAAAAAAAAATTAAAAAAAACTATGTTTCTGTCTTAAAAAAAAACAGCTCCATTTTAAAACTTCCTCATTATTTCAATATCATCAACATAATTCAATGCAATCCAGTTACACATACATATAAGTATCCAAAATAAGTAAGGACATAAATCTGCGTCACTGAGAGCTCTACATATAGACCTACTCAAAAGTATATATCCTCACAATAATAATAATAATAATCGGAAATTAAGTGAATATATATACAAACTTTAGCATCGTCTATAAGGCCTTAAATAATCGAAGCAAAATTCACTAATAAGGCGAAGCCACAATCGGCTTCAAGGTATAAGTCAAGATCAAACACCCTCTTTCCTCCCTCTCACCACGACCTCGTCGTCTATATAATATTTCTCCTCCTCCCTCGCATATACACACTCTCGCACATACTAAATAAGGAATGTCTTTCCGCGTAAAACTTGTAAGTATATTGCTCCACGTACGTGTATGTATGTGTGTGTGTTGTTCCGCAGTAATAATCATTGCTCTGAAGTCATCAACATTTTATATTGGCGCTTTAAAAACTGCCGGTTTTACTTATATAGGCCAAGCTTACCAACTTTTAAAGGCCATATATATGTATACCAACTTTAATTTCTTCGAACAAAATGTTCGTTATTTTGAATTTTCGTTACTACGCCGAATGAGTAAAGTATAGCTGTTCGTCAATACTTTACTTACTCCTTAGACGTTGGAGCTGAAGTTGTTGTTTGTGTATTATTGCTCTCGTTGCTCCGGAAAAACTGCAACGCGGTATTACAATAATGTGACAACAGTTCGCAGATTAAATGTAAAATATAGTGTTGATTTTTTAATTGTGCTGTGCAAGTAAAACTAGCATATCGATTTTATATTGGAAATGTTGAATGATTATTAAGATTTGACGAAATTATAAATAAAAATATTTGAATTATCTATTTCTATTTTTCCGTTGTTATTTGTATTAGTTTGTGTGCTTGTGTTATTGTTACTCTAGTTTTCGGAGTTGGTTGAACACTCAAAAAATAATCACGTGTGTTATAACGTCTTTTACTTGCCGTTAATTTCGGTTAGCATCCTTTTATCCTTGGAACATACATAAGCAGAAGTCAAAAGAAGAAGAAAATAAAGTTGATATAAAAAAGGCATTGGTACTTACTTTACTGTTGCATAGCGACTTGCAGACGGTACGTTTTAAAATACCTATATTTAAAAGAGTACCTTTATATATAACAAAGAAAGAAAGAGAGATTTGCACGCAGTCTCCGCAGAATTTGCGCCTCTCGGCTCGCGCTTCTCTAGATACAGATATAGGTATAGATATAGAATTTGTATATAGTTATAGGTATATTTGCGAGTGGGACCCCAGGAAGAAATGGCCGCCAAGCGCGGCAGCAGTTATTAATCCGTATCCGGAGAGGACCAAAAAAAGCAATTTGATCCGTGAGTCAAAGCCTTGATCCTACCTGTGAGGGGTGTGCGATTCGCAACCAAGAAGCCAAGGACAAAGTAAGTGTCATAGATTAATTCTTCCGTATTTTTTTTCGTTAACACACAACGCCGCTCGTCCTAATACCGCGCCGTCGCCGCTGCTGCAGTTCTCTCTCTTCCCTGTTGCAGAGGTTGTAAAAAATATATACAACAGCTCTCTCTCTCTCTCTGTGTCATATAAAGTTGCGGATGAGCTTTCACACCCCCACCCACCAACACCACTACTTTGGTATCTCAATAAAAAAAGTCGCAATTTTATTGCACATTGTTCGCGCAGAGGAACTCGGCGCAGTTGCGTCGTCTTCTGATTATTTAGTTAGACGTCAGGTTATGGAGAACGCGAATATATAAAGAGAGCCGATTTTATTGATTGCATGCTATTATAACGCGGATTTAATTTTTGGTATTTATTGTTCGCTAGTATGTGTATTCTAAAAGAGTGTATGCAAAAGTTACCGTTATGTTATAGCGAAGGGATTTGCTGAATAAGATTAACGAATTGCGTTATATCCACCGGAATTTTCGCTTGCTGACCGTTGGACTGCGGATACAGTTCTTGTTTGTGTGTGTTTAAAAATCCTTTTATATGGTTTTTTAATTTGTTTAAGTTGACTCATCACGGGCTGCGTATTTCTAATTGGGGCTTAAAAAATGGAAGAGGACACAGAATTTACCAAGTTACCTGTTGAGGATCGATGTGTCCACAAGGTGAGAATAATTCATTGTTTGCTTTATAAACTCCTGCATTATTTTTAGGAGTACGTAATGTCATTTTTTATTTGTCTGTGTTGCAGTTGTGGAAGGCTCGACTGCATGGATATGAAGAGTGTGCTAAGACATTCAGGCTGATCGATGATGAGAAGTCACCTGAATGGAATAAGTTCCTTGGCCTTGTAAAAAAATTTGTGATTGACAGCAATGTTGCTGCTCAGGAAAAAGGACTTGAGGCAGTGTTGGCATACGTTGAAAATGCTGCGGTTGCTGGAAAGTAAGTTATTTTTATGTGGCCTAAAATACTAGCAGTCAAGACATCACATTTATTAAATTTTTAATTGATTTTAATTATGAAACATTTTTACACTTTCAAGACTAAATTTAATTTATTTTTAGGACAACTAGTGAAGTTATGAGTGGAATTGTTTCAAAGTGTATTGCTGCACCAAAAGCAAAAACAAAAGATTTAGCTGTGCAAATTATTCTTATGTATATTGAAATAGAAAAGCAAGAAAGTGTTCAAGAAGAACTAATGAAAGGAACTGAAGCAAAAAATCCTAAAATTGTATCTGCATGTATATCAACTATAACTCTTGCCCTCAAGTAAAAATCTTATTTTTTTCATAATACTTAATTGTCTAACTATTTAATAACATAAAATTAAATTTTAGGGAATTTGGTCCAAAAGTTATTAATGTAAAACCATTGATGAAGAAAATACCCACTTTGTTAGAAGACAGAGATAAAACAGTTCGTGATGAAACAAAAGCTTTAGTTGTAGAAATATACAGGTATGTTAAAATTATAAAAATAACTACATGTCAATACAATACTTAAATAATTTGTATGTTTAGGTGGATTGGTGCACCTTTAAAACAGCAACTCAATACCTTAAAGCCAGTACAGCTTTCAGAATTAGAAACGGAATTTAATAATTTAAATGGTGAGAAAGCTGTTCCAAACAGATATTTAAGATCTCAAAAGCCCAAAGTTTCATGCCATGTAGATCATAATACTGGAGAAGGGGATGAAGGTAATTAATTTATTTTATAGTTTAACAAAAAATTTATGTATTTCGAAAATTTTTTAATTTGAATTGTGTTTAGATGACGAAGTGGATGATGGTGATGAAAATCAACCTGATGTAGATCCATATGAACTTGTTGATCCTGTTGACATACTGTCAAAATTACCAAAAGATTTTTATGAAAAAATTGAATCTAAAAAATGGCAAGAACGTAAAGAAGCTCTTGAAGCTCTGGATACTCTAGTAAAAAGTCCTAAGCTGGAGAATGGAGATTATGGCGAAGTAGTTCGTGCTTTAAAAAAGGTATCAAAGTTTAATGAATCTTTATCTTATCCTGAAATAAAAGTAATTCCATGAAATTTACATATTTTTTTTTATGATAGGTGATATCGAAAGATTCAAACGTAGTGGTTGTAGCTTTGGCTGGAAAATGTTTAACAGGACTGGCAAGTGGCTTGAAAAAACGTTTTCATCCATATGCAACAGCTTGCCTTCCAGCAATTTTAGAAAAATTCAAGGAAAAGAAACAGAACGTTGTTCTTGTTTTACGTGAATGTGCAGATGCAATATTTCTTAGTGTAAGTTTCGAATTAAACGTAATTTTTTATTATTAGATAAACAAGTTTATAAAATATAACATTTAAAATTGTAAAATGTTATTTTTTAGATTAATATCGAAATGATTTTGGAAGATGTCTTGGCTGCTTTAGAGAATAAAAATCCATCTGTAAAAGCTGAAACAGCAGCATTTTTAGCTCGTTGTTTCACAAAAACGCCACCGCCTAGTCTAAATAAAAAATTATTAAAAGCCTATACAGGGCCACTACTTAAAACATTAAATGAGCCAGATCCTTTAGTAAGAGATAATAGTGCTGAAGCTTTAGGAACTGCTATGAAATTAGTTGGAGATAAAGCAATATCTCCTTTCTTAGTTGATGTAGATAACTTGAAAACGACTAAGGTACTACAAATTACAGTCTCTTTAGAATCATGTACTTACTGCAATTATAATGTATTATTTCAATTTTTAGATTAAAGAATGTGCTGAGAAGGCTGTGATTCTTGTGAAAGTATCCACAGGACGGAAAGCTCCTGGTGAAAGGCCAAATACAGCTGGAAGTAAAGCTGATTCACCAACTAAATCCGCCGATAACGATTCAAAGGCTAAAAGGCCTAAATCTGCTGTGGCAAAAAAACCTGCTGCTAAAAAACTAGCAGCTTCTTCTGTTACAAATTTGGGTATAAATTACTTATTGTTAATATATTTTTAGTTTTTTTTTTTAGATTATCAATTCTACTTTTAAATTTTCTTTAGCTGGTTCAAAGAAGTCTACTTCAAAAACTGTTGTTGAAAGGAACTTAAGTAATGAAGAAGTAGAAGAATTGGCTTCTGAAATGTTGTCTGCAGAAATACTGTCTGGACTTGTTGATACTAATTGGAAAGCACGTTTGGCCGCTGTTGAACAATTAAGAGATGTAATATATATTTAATCAAATACGTTATTGTTGTATAAAGTTATATTAACATATATGGAATATGTTGATGTAATATTTATTTATTTGTAGTTTGTTCAACAAATGGATTCTTCTCAAGTATCTACTCAACTCATTGTAAGGGTATTAGCTAAAAAGCCTGGTTTCAAAGATACCAATTTTCAAGTTTTAAAGCTGCGCTTAGAGCTTGTAAAAATGTTGGCCGAAAACTATCCGTTTTCAAGGTAAAAAATTTCAAATTTAGATTTTTAAATTAATTTTAGTAGTTACTTATTTAATAACAAATTTTTTAGCACTGTCACTGAATACTGTTTAATGGATATAGCAGAAAAATTAGGTGACTCAAAAAATAGTGCAATAGCTGCTGAGACATTAACAGCTATTGCTGAAGCTACAAGCCTTGAATTGGTAGCTAATGAAGTCATGTCATTTGCATTTAATCAAAAAAATCCTAAAGTACAACAGGAAATACTTCTTTGGCTATCTAAAGCATTAACGGAATTTGGTTTTGTGTATGTAGAATATTTTTAAATTATATAATCCAGTAATTTTTGCTTCATAACTAAATTTCATAAAACATTTATAGAGTCAACACAAAATCATTAATAGAAAATGTTAAAAAAGCAGTAAGTGCAACTAATCCAGGTATTCGAACTGCTGCCATCACGTTGTTGGGTACCATGTACATGTATATTGGAAAGCCATTACTTTCATTCTTTGAAAATGAAAAACCTGCATTAAAACAACAAATAGAGCAAGAATGTGAAAAGGTACTTAAATAAAAATTAAAATGTATTTGATAAAAAACGAAAATAAATTTATTTTAATTTATTTTTAGTTTGAAGGTGAAACTCCTCCTGCGCCTATTCGCAAAGTTAAAGGAAAGAAAAGTCATGTCGACGACTACAATGACCTAGAGGTAGACGAAAAAGAGCCAGTGACTCAAGTAGATATAAACGATATGTTACCGAGAGTTGATATATGTAATCAAATAACGGAAGCCTTATTAAATGAATTATCTGATAAAAATTGGAAGGTAAGACTATACATAAAATTCTTAAAAAATAAATTTTTTTAAATACTAAATTTATCTTACTTGATTATAAACTATGCTTAGGTTCGTAATGAAGCCTTGCAAAAAATAAGTAACATATTGAACGAAACTAAGTTTATAAAAGGCTCTCTAGGGGAATTACCACAAGCATTAGCTCAGCGTTTAGTCGATAGTAATAGTAAAATAGCCCAGACTACTTTAGGTATTTGTGAGAATCTAGCCACAGCTATGGGGTCACCAATAAAGCAATATATACGAGTGCTTTTCCCCGGTTTTTTGCAATGTCTTGGCGATTCCAAGGTACTTCTTATACTTCTGTGAAAAAATTACATAAATTCATTTATATAATACTAAATTAATCTTGTAGGCTTGGATAAGAACAGCTGCTATATCTTGTATGAATACATGGGTAGAACAATGTGGCTACAAAGAGTTCTTTGACGGCGAAATGATTGGAGATGCATTAAAAGCTGGATCTCCTACTTTACGCAATGAACTATGGATTTGGCTTGCAGAAAAATTACCAAACAGTAAGTTTTATTAACTAAAAAAAAACTTTTTAAATCTACATTTTATATTTTGTTCTAGTTCCTGTTAAGCAAGTACCGAAAGAAGAACTTGTCACGTGTCTACCAACTTTATACAATAATGTAGAAGACCGTAATTCTGATGTGCGGAAAAATGCTCAGGAAGCAGTACTTGGTTACATGATTCATTTATCATACGAATCAATGGTTAGACATACAGAAAAGTTAAAGGTATGAAATATTAAGTTATGTACTTAGTTTTTATCCTTTTGATGATTTTACTTAATATCTGAAATATTTCAGCCTGGATCAAAGATTGCCGTGATTGCCGTTTTAGATAAGGTTCGTCCCAACTTGCCTGTTAAACCACTACCAAGTAAAAAGCCAAGTTCTGATGATGCTGGTCCTAAAACTGTTAAAAGTGGTGGTGCTACTAAAGCTGCTAAGGCTGCTGTTAAAACAAAGGTTGCTTATAAAAATATTTTTATACATTTCTTCATAATAAACCCTATTTATGTAACTGTTATTTAACATTGACTTTATTAACTTCATAGGGAGGTGGCGCAGCTAAACCTAGTAGTGCTCGTAAAAAAGACGATGATATTGATACGAGCCCCTTATTGGCTGTAAATAATATGAAGCATCAGCGATCAATTGATGAACAAAAATTAAAAATTTTGAAATGGAACTTTACAACGCCAAGAGAAGAATTTGTAGATTTGCTTAAGGAATTGATGTCGACAGCAAATGTTAATAAAACGCTTATGGCAAACATGTTCCATTCAGATTTTCGTTACCATCTTAAAGCTATTGAGTCTTTAACAGAGGTGAAACTTGCGTTTTTAATATAATGTTTGTGCATAATAATTCATTTTAAATTAATTGTATTTTATTTCTAGGATTTACCTGGTAACAGAAAGGCATTAGTTTCCAATTTAGATTTAATATTAAAATGGCTTACCTTGAGATTTTTCGACACAAATCCATCAGTGCTTTTGAAAGGATTAGATTATTTACAAACTGTTTTTAATTATCTTATTGAAGATCAATATCACATGTTAGAGAACGAAGCTGCATCATTTATTCCTTACTTAATAATAAAAGTAAGAAATTATAATATTACAATAATTAAATATTTCATAACTATTTATGAATGGTCAATTTCAGATTGGTGATCCAAAAGATGCTGTACGAAACGGTGTGAAAGCTTTATTTAAACAAATAGCTTTGGTGTACCCTGTCAGTAAATTGTTTTCATATGTCATGGAAGGTTTAAAATCTAAAAATGCTAGACAAAGAACAGGTGTGTAAAATTTATTTAAGTTCAAGATAATTTTAGAATAAGACTATTAACAGAATTGTTAAATTTGTTATTTTCATACAGAATGTTTGGACCAACTGGGTGCACTTATTGAAAGTTACGGTGTCGCAGTGTGTCAACCATCTCCATCTGCAGCTCTAAAAGAAGTTGCTAAACAAATTGCAGATCGCGATAATTCTGTTAGGAATGCAGCTCTAAATTGTATAGTTCAAGCCTATTTTCTAGAAGGTGAAAGAGTTTACAAACTTGTAGGACAAGTAAGTTTTTTGTTACATTTTTAAAATAATATAAGCTAAAGGTTTAATAAAATTTTAAAATTTAAGTTACAATTAAAACTTTTTTAATTTAGATTTCAGAAAAAGATCAATCACTGCTCGATGAGCGTATTAAACGAGCGGCGAAAAATAGACCTACAAAAACTATGTCCATGACAAAAACAAAAGTTCCTCAGGCACAGGCACCTGTTTCTTCTAATGACGTTCATGATATGGAAGATGAAAATTATGATGATGAACCTGAAGAAGAACAGATGATGAAAGAAGAAATTGAAGAGTTAGTATGCTTGTTTTTCATTGCTAAACTAATATATCTGATCTTACATTATAAGTAATTCTAATATTTTTTAATAAACTTTATTTTTTATATTTTTTATTTTGATAATAAATTTAGAGTAAAAAATACAGCATCAAAAGGAAATGAATGTAATAAATTCGAAGCTACATATATTTGTGATCATAAAAATGACTATGAAAATGCAAAATTGAAACAGGAATCTAGTTCTTGTGAAAAATTTTCATCTTCACACGAAAACCAACTTGATAATAATAAAACGTTTGTTTATTTTTTTTTTTTATTTTATGTTTATTTTTTTGTAATTTTTATGTATGGTGATGGGGTCATGAATGCAATGAATTTCATTTTTAAAATAGCATTTTCCAAAATCATTTGTGATGTATACTGAACAAATATTTGTTTTCTATAGTATTGCCATATGACCATGAAATTGAAATTTTTAATTTAATGTGAATGTTAAGAATTATTTTTTCACTTTATCTCGCTAAATAAACTATATTGTTTCATCTAAGTTATGTTTAATACTAGTAACTTTTTGTTTGTTCAAGACGTGATGTGCACTAATATTTATTTTAAGAAGTTTGCTATAGAATGTTTTTATTTTTCAGACATGTACCGCTTCAACTACCTCAAGTAAAAGTGTCAGGTCCATTTGGACTAGACATGGAATTGATTCAAAAAATTGAAACAAGTGCTCCAGTTAAATGCAGAGTACCAAAATTGTTGGAAACAAATGTAGATTTGAATGAATCGCCAGAAACATTAAACCCACCACATCAAAGACAGTAAGTTTTAATCTAGTATTTAATAAAATTTTTTATTTATAAAATCATTAACACTTATAATTATCATTATTAGAATTATTCCAATTTCACCTCCAAAATTACTAATACCAAATTCTGAAAGCATATCGCCTTTAAATTCGTCAATTGGCAAAGAAGACAGTTTAGAGAGAACAGTATTAGGAATGGCTAGTCTAGATTTGACAACAGCAATACAATCTATGAGTACTATGGAAACCGTTAGTATCAATATTTATTACTCAAATGAATCCATATAAAATAAATTTCTAAATAATTTTTATTAATTTGTAGTTTTTAAAGTCGTACCAAGTATCAATGTTAAAATCTAAAGAGGAAAAGTTTATTACTTCTGTTAATATGCAGTTAAAACTTTTGCAAACTTATCCTTTACATCAAGGAAATACGCAAGTGTCAAAAGGTTTTAGAACCACTTTTATGATCATACTTACAGTAAGGATTATTAATTTTTATTTTTAACTTTTATGTGATAAATATTTTTTTTAAATTAAATGTTAACAAAATGAAAAACTTTTTAGTTTTATGACACCGGTATACTAGGTAAAAATGTGCCGCTTCCACAACTCAAAGATCTTGTAGATCAGATGATTGGATTCTTAGCTGAAAATAAACTTGAACTTTTAAAAGACGCGGAAGCTTACGTTCGAGTAATTAATACAATTGTCTTAAAAATTATTGACAATTCAGACCATACAACAATAATATGGTTAGTGATCAAAATAATAATTTTTTAATTATTTAATAAATAAATAAATAAAATTGTACTTGTAAAAAAATTAAATTTATTTACAGTGTACTTATTAAATTATTGCACGAGCGTGCAGATTCTAATGGTCCTGCAAAATATGAAGATCTTATTATGAAATGTCTTTGGAAAATCGTCAAAACAATACCTAATTGGGCTGGAGATTTAGATTATGATACTATTCTTCTAGAAGTACATAATTTCTTTAAGGTAAGTAATATTCCATTACAAACTAAAAAAAAATAACATTTAAAAAATGTACTTATGTTAATTTTTTTTTATTTTAATCATTAAATAATAAAAGGATTATCCAACTTCGTGGTGGAAAAAACATAAGAAGGTTGATACGCCTATGCGAACGATAAAAACGGTGTTGCACGGAATGACTAAAGTTAAAGGCAGTACTATACTTAGTCATTTGACGCTCATTAATAATACCAATGAATCTGAATTGCGTTCCTATTTAATGAGACTCATAACGGTTAGTTAATATGTAACCCTTTTTTTTTTATTAAATTATGTTAAAAAAACATTTTTATATTACAAATCTGTTGCTTTTTAGAGTTTCAAACCAGACGATGTAGCTTCTAAAGCAATATCAAAATCCAGTAACCATCAAAGCCAAAGTCAAAAACACATGTCCAAATATACACAGCAGCAGCTGTCTGAAATATTAAAAAAGATTGGATCAAAACATCAAGCACAAGAAGTATGTACTACAAAATTAAATATGAATAAATTTAACTATATTTAACAAAATTTGTAATTTACAGGGCCTTGCACAATTGTATGATTTTAAACTGCAAAATCCAGAAGCGGATGTGCAACCATTTTTAGAAAAATCTCATCAGTATTTCCAAGACTTTATAGAACAAGGACTGAAAGACATAGATAGGACGAGAAAAAATCAGAATCTCTTGCCAGGACAAATGAACAATCAACACAGTATTGGTAAGTTTATAATAAAAAATATATAATAAGCATTATATATTTCTAAATAAATTTTTTTAAATATTGCAGACGGACTTAGATTAGGTAGCACGAATGAAGAAGGGAAAAATATGATGGATCCATCACACAGGTTGGAAAGACTGAGAGCTCTGGAAGCTCAAATGAATCCAAGTCAGTCGAATCATGCATGAGTAAAAAAATCTTTACATTATTAATTCTATAAGCAGTCTTCAGTGATTATATTACTAATAATTTCATCGGATCTGATCGTGTTATAGTGATCAGTTACATACCAATTTTTGAAGAGTGGTTAAAATAGTTGTGTATAGATCATTATAAATTATATACTGTTTGTGTGTCTTTTGTTATGAAATTGATAATTGTAATTTATTCAACAAATGTTTATGCATATTAAAAATCAATTTTTATCGAGCTTAAAGACTTTGCCAGGTTAATATCCAATATATTTTTTCATCCAGTTGACCTTTATTGCATTATCACTATTATTTTAATTAGAATGTATAACTATACCACTTTGTATATGTATAATATAGTAATTTAATAATACTCGTGCCGGATACTTTAGTTGATCGTTATTAATGATAATTGTATAAGAGTCCTTCGTATTTTTTGTAGTAATGTAAAGCGACAAAAACGTATTAAATTTATCCATCTTAATGTATAACAATCAAACAAGTGTTTCGTTTTTCTTATTTTTAAATAAAATTTACTTTCTAAATCAGACTAAATTTTGATGTTTTTATTTAACATTGAATTTTTCACCCACTTTTTTCTAATTACAATAAAAATATTTCTTAAATATACTAGTTTTAAAATTACAATTTTAACAAATTATTTTGTAACAAAAAAAAACGATTGTATAAGTAATTTGTTTAATAATTAAGGTTTTAAATTCTACATTTCAATATTTCTAGAGAATTTTGGAAATTTATTCAACTGTTTTGTTTAGTTTTATTTTAACGATACAGATGGTCTGCATGTAAATTAACAGCAATTTCAGATTCCCATTTATCACCATTATTTAACAATTTTTCTTTATTATACAGTAACTCTTCACGGGTTTCTGTTGAGAACTCAAAATTTGGCCCCTAAAATAAAATATGATTACTAAAGTAATTTAACAAATGATTTATTACATTAAAAAAATAATTAAAGCAAGATCTTCAAAGCTTTAAAAAAAAATAAAATTATTTTTCAACGTACCTCAACAATGGCATCAACAGGACATGCCTCTTGACAGAAACCACAATATATGCATTTAGTCATGTCAATATCATATCTTGTTGTTCGTCTTGAACCATCAGCTCTTTCTTCAGCTTCAATAGTTATAGCTTGAGCTGGACAAATAGCCTCACAAAGTTTGCACGCGATGCATCTTTCTTCTCCAGAAGGGTATCTATTTAATTAATAAATTATTAAAAATTTAATTATTGAAATAAATTTCCTTTTTTTTTAAGAAGTAAAACATGAAAATTCTTTTAAGTATATACCTTCTTAAAGCATGTTCTCCTCTAAATCTAGGACTTAAAGGTCCTTTTTCAAATGGATAATTGATTGTTGCAGGTTCTCTAAAGAAGTGAGCTAATGTTACACCCAAACCTCGAAACAATTCTTGAAAGAACATTGAGGTTACAGCTCGCTCTGTGATATCTTTCCAGGTATCTTTAGGTTCCGGATTAACATTGTAGTAATCTGTCTTGTTCCTAACTGGAACACTTAATATCCTTGGTGTAAATCGTCCTAGAGTAAAGACTGCAAAAAATATGTTTACTTCAATATGTTTTTATTCACTATCATGATTTTGATAGTATAATTATATTCACTTTTACATAACAGAACAGAGAGACATATATTATGACAAAATTTAATGTAATCTCATATATAAACAACTATTACTTTACAACTAGTATGTAACTACGTAAATACAACTTAAAGTTTAAAAAGTTCAATAAAAAAAATAATTAAATAAATAAAGCAATCGAAAACAGTACAACACATAGAGGTTAACTCAATTTGGAGCAAAAGAAAGTAGTATTATAGCATTATCCAAAATCAAAACAATAAATTTGCAAGTACTTTTGTATAATTATTAATTGTAAATAAGATTACATTACCTTTTTTCGGCAACATCATCGACATCGTGAAAAATTAGCGGTGAAATACCCCCAAACGAGCAAAGATTCAGCTCCGACTGACAACAGTCCCCTTTCCCTTTCCCCTCCGCATCGATGAACACAATCTAGCAGACGAAAATCAAGATCCAATGAGGAGACGATGGGCCTCTCGGAAATTTTTCCGAGAATGTATTACAAACAAGTGTAAGCAAGTTTTTGGCGGGTGGAAAAAAGGTCAAAGAAAGAAGGCTGTGAAAAATTTAGGTGAAGCTGTTACTTACATTGCATTTCTTTGTCATTTATGTTTTGTGGCAATCGTGTAAAGGTACGTTTCTTCTTGTCCCAACTAATAAATTTCTGATATATGTTTATAAAAAAAAGAAAGCTTGCTTATATTTTGTCGCATATTGTTCGCGTATTTGTTTACGTGCTTATTGAATTTAGTTTTTTGAAAGATAGATCAATTTATGTTTTTATATGATTTTAGATGTAATAATGCTTGATTAAATAAAAAAAATACAGTTTTCTGAGCATACTCTTTAAAAAAATGAATGAAACTGTTGAACAGTACATGACGAGCAAAGATGCTCAAGAAAGATGCAGTACTTGGGTTGAATGCATCAGAGAGGCTTCTCCATTGACAGATAGTGGTCTCAAGCGCAAATTAGAGAGTGAAACTGATGAATTTGTTGAGACCGATTCTGAATTTGATTCTGTGTCAGAGTGTGGCGGAAAGAAGAAGAAAGTTGGTATACCACAAAAGGCTGAAGTTTTGAACTTGGTTTGCGAATGGAAAGATTGTGATTTTAAGACCAAGTTATTGGGCATGTTTCTTAATCATGTTGCCAACCATGTTCCACATTTGGAAATTAAAGACACAGATGATGGTGAAGTTTATGCTTGCCTTTGGTCTGGCTGTAATTATGAAAGCTCTGTTGATAAAGATATTATGCGTCATGTGAATTATCATTCTTTTCATTCAAAGTTAAGATCTATTGGGACTAATGTTAAAGAAAGGAAAAAACTTCCTGTAAGTATTTTATCTATTTTACTTCACAATAGAAGAATATTTTTTAATTGTAATATATTAGAAAATGATACAATGTTGAAAAATGTAATTGTAATTTAACTTGTGTATTTTCTAAGATATTAAAATATTTATTACTAATTAATTGAAATTAATATTTTACAGAAATGTCACCGCGATCCAGGCTGGAAAAACATTTTAGATACATTACCTCCCCATGAATGTCAATGGAATGATTGTGGACAAAATTTTAATAATTATCAGTATTATCTTGATCACATTACTACACATATTATTAGTGATGTAACTAATGTAAAGGATAAAACATTTCTATGTCATTGGAATGGATGCAAAAAAAAATATCCAGCTTTGTGTAAGTTAAAAGATCATGTTAGAATGCATACAAAAGAAAAAACTATAGCCTGTCCAAATTGTGGGACAATGTTTGCTTCTAATACAAAATTTCAATTCCATTGCCAAAGGCAAATTCCCCTGGAAGGTTTGTTAAAAAATTTATTTTATTTTAAGCTTTTATTAACTATGTTGCAGATGTATTTTTATGTATCAATTTATTTGCAGTTCAAGGTTTTCAATGTTCCCATTGCAATAAATTCTATCCAACTGAATGTATTTTAAGAGAACACATGAGAAGTCATATTTTTCACTACAAGTGTGATATTTGTGATATGAGTTGTGATTCTCCTTCAGGTTTAGCAAAGCACAAATTGTATAGACACACCACAACAAGGCCATTTCCTTGTACATTATGTTCACATGCAGCCAAATCACAAAGAGATCTTCAATCACACATGACTTTACATGCAGCTGGTCAAGTTTTTGCTTGTGATTTTGAAGGCTGTTCCTACACATGTAAAAATGATTATAGTTTAGAGAGGTATCTATAATATTTAAGACTTTTTAAAATTGTAAAAATCAATACTTTTATTAGATAATTATTTTTTTATAAATCTTTTCTTAAATCTTATTTACAGGCATATAGAAAAAGTTCACAGGGTAGAAATTCGTTGGTACTGTTGTCATGAATGCCCTCTCAAGTATGGTAAAAGTTATAGACTTACTAGACATTTAATTGATGTTCACCACTTACAGTGGTTAAGTGGTCATAAAAGATTTCAATATGTGCTTCAAGAAGATGGATGTTACAGACTTCAAACAGTTAGATTTGAAACTGTTGATGAAAGTGGACAAAGTCCTAATGAATCAAATAATCCTGTTCAAACAGAAACCGAAGAAAGTTCTGTATCGCTACGAAATGTGGTAATTTTTTTTAATATTATTTGAATTAATATATGATACATTCTGAAATAATTATCTCGTAGCGCGTGAAATTAATCGCGGCAAATATGTGAAAGATAAATTATAATTTTATAATAATAAACAAAATTTGTTCAAGGTATTGATTAATGAAAACAACAAGGAATCTGGAAGAACAACATCTGTTCCAAATATTTTAATATCGATTGACGAAATTGATGAACATGGAAATATTATCAGTAGTAAAATTATTGAAACACAAGAAACAAGTGTCTTACCATCATCTGCAGGTGCTCCTGTTATATTAATTTAATAAGAAATTAAGACTTTTAATTTTGGACTATTTCATTTTATTTATTTAACTCTTAAAATACATTATTTTTTTATGATTTGACTTCTATTTGTAGTTAAAATGCGTTTAAATAGAGATAAAAAAATATTAACGCTTAAAAAGACTTATCAGATTGAATAAACTTTAGATTTAACTTACTTGTAAATGTTAAAAGGATAAATTTAATAATTATGTTGTAATTAAGTTTTTTTTTTTTTGTTAATCAAAATACAATATGTCAATTATTATTGTAAATTCATTTTCAATAAAATAAGATTTAATACATACTTACAAAATTGTTACATCTGATTAAGTTATTAGACAATTCTTTTTTTAAATAAAAAGTTATTAAAAATAAATAATATCGAAAATTCTATTAAAATAACTGAAATGTCAACAAAAATTGTAAAAAAACAGCATGTACATTATGTATAGGTTTTAGATGTAAAATCACAATTTTATAGTTTTAAAACTATTAAAATACTCAAATTACAATTTCTTTTTTTTACTTGCGCCTTTTACATTTTGTTCTTCCTCTTCGTCTTCGCGGAGTCGTTGAGCGCGTAGTATCTGGTTTCTTTGACGATCTGTGATAAAAAGTAAAAGAATTATTAATGTAATAATTTTTAAACAGAATTAAAGTAAAATATTGAAAAAATACCTATGCACTTTGCTGACTGAAACAGTTGGTTGCTTTTTTAATTGTAAGTGTTGTTGCACTAATTCTGCTAACTTTCCTTGTTGAGCTAACATTGACAAAAATGTGCAAATGAATTCGTCATAATTATGAGTTCTTCTGCAGTCGTCAATCTATAAAAAAAATCACATTAATAAGATTTTATTCAATTTTACTTTATTGCATAAGATCAAATATTCTTACTTTATATTTGGTTCGTTTATCATTTTCATCTTTTAAAGCCGTTTCGCAAATTCCTATTTCATGCTCCAAATTTTTAAGTAATGCTAGCAAATCTTTTGGAGCAAAGGTATGAGGTTCTATTTCAATTTTTTCAACTTTTTTTTCTTCTATCACAGTATCACCGTTGCTTGTTTTGACTCTTGCATGAGGTATTCTTACTTCTCCGGATAAGCATACCTTTTTATTTGCTTGTGCGCCTTCGGCAATGATTCTTTTTCCATTGATGTTTATGTTACTCAAGGAACGACCTAAAAATACTGTAATTAGTAACTTGCAATTTTCAGAAATAAAATAATTTTATAAATTATTACTTAGTCCGTTTTCAGTTTTTTCATCTCCAGCAACTTTAATAACGACGAATTTTTTAAATTCCTTTGATGACGTAGGGCTTATTTGTCCTGAATTCCAACCCCAACCTGTTTACACAAAAAATATTCATGTTAATTCATTGTTTTTTGTATAAATTATGAGTAATTTTTCACCTTGAGATGGTGAATTAAAAGCAGAACCTATTTCTGATGAAGTATCAGTACTTGATGAACTGTGTGCTGGTGATGTTTGAATTTGAAGAGGTGTTGCATAATCAAGTGCACATACATTAACCACTTTTTCAATCCCACTTTAAAAATAGAAAAAATAAATAATTAAACTTGAAGTTTTCTAAATTTTATTATTATTAAATAAAAAAAATTTTATGTACCTAGTTGAAGGCTTTGGATTAGAAGTCTCTTCATTTTCACTCGCTGTATCATTACATTTCTCAATACTAATCACTGGTATTGAATTTGTACTTTCAGTTTCAGATTTAATTTCCATGATTTCATCTTCAGTCTTTTCTTTCTTATCATTTGACTTTTCTGACTTTTCATTGTCAGTACTATTATTACTATTACTACTATTTTTACTGCTTTCAGAGGTATTCTGATGTGTTAATTTTACAAGTTGCTGTAAAGCTTCAAGCACTATTTGTCTATTAGTTTTTAACATAGTTAGTTTATGAGAAATAGCTAGTCTACGATCAGGAACAACAGCCATTAAATTAAACCTTATGTCTTGAAGTTGTTCTCCAGTTGAGATTCCCAAACGATCAGTTATGACCCTTTTAAATTGTTCTGTCCATTCTTCATCATCTTTCCAAGGTCCATGATCTACTGGAAATGGTTTTAGACCATCAAGTTCAAATAGCTTTCCATTTATGGGCACATAACTAACAAAATGAAAAGCTTCCCCAGTAAATCTACCAGATGATACACCAGATGTATTTTTTTCTTGTCTTCTTTTTGCTTGAGGCATTGCGTGAGAATTGTGAGCACATGCCAACTCTGGTGTATTTCCAATAGCCAACCCTTTGTTTTCTGGAGACATACCAGTGGTGTGTTGCTTTAATCGTGTCAGGGTATTGCCAAGATGGATGTTAGGACAATTAAGTAATACCGAAAGCAGAGCATGTGTTGCACAACTGTTTGGAACAACCTAGAATATTCAACAAATGTTTAATATTGTTATTTAATAATCACATAAATGTTCATATATTGACTTATTAAAAGCTTGTTACAGTTTTTCTTTTGCCATACCTGTTGTGCAAAAAACATGTTGTTGACGACATCTTCATCTTTGATAAAACTTTCATCTTGTTCAACAACCTTACGTCTTGATCGTCTTTCCTCTATCCATCGAAATAAGAATATAAAACCATAAACAGGACCTTCAAGTGATTTTTGGAGATCATAAATCTCCTCTACTTGAACACCCTTCACACCAAAATCTTCAAGAAGTAGAGTAAATAATCCTGGAGGCAAAAATAAAATGATTAAGATAATTTTTGAATGACAGCATCAAAATATTTGCATCATGTTCACATCAGTGCTTGATTATAAAAACTACATCAGAATATTTTTTACTCTTAAATTTAAAGATTAATTACAAAATAAAACGTGAATCAAATATCGATTACCTGGATCACTTTCAAGTTCCAACCAACCCTCGGTAAGTCGGTTGATGTCAACAGGCATTTTGAAATTATATCATCCTTATAATAGCCTATATAAAAAGAATTTTCGTTCAATAAACTCTAAACACATAAAATATTGTTGTTATGTTGCATCTATGGTATCAGCTGTTCGAGCCGCCATTTATCCATTTTTGCTACTTCTTTATTAAAGGCCGACCCACACATAAACATATAGAAGACATCATATATACGCAGAAATATATAGTCACGTGATCATTGTACACCCAAACAAAGAAAAAGGTATTTAACCTTGTGGCGTCACAACAATAATATATCAACAAAAGACTAGCAGTATATATTGAGTTTGACAAATTTTAAAAAAATAAAAAATGTTTATTTTTTAGAACGTAAATTTTTTAAAGTTTTAAGTATCACAAAAATATAAAAAACTGAAACGGAGTCGAGGAAGCTTTTAACGTATATGGGGAAATATAATAATGAATTAACAAAAGTTGGCAGACTTGATAAACCATTACCGCATATTATGTTTTTTAAAAGCCGTGAGGGTAAGTTGTAAATAAGAAACTTTTAAAAATGATAGTAGAAGAAACATTAGAATTAAAAGTATAACTTAATTATGATCTTTGAGAAATATTTAAAAATAACAAAAAATTAAATTGGTTTGAAAAAAAATTTGCGTTTTTAAAAAGTGAGATATAAATCATCTTGTAGGTGTATAAACTTTGTAAGTGAAAAAGACACTAGATATAGTTTATCTCATTCGCGCATCTACGGATCTGCCCCCCTCCCCCAGCCTCCTACACCCACCTTGCCAATATATATATATATGTATATTTCTCCGTCATAACGTCATTGTTCCTATTTTTCTCGTCTTCGTTTGCAAATCAAGCTTTTCGTGATAAATATAACCTAATCCGCGCTAACTTTGGAAAAACCAGTGTATATTTAGTGTCTCCCAAATAATCATTGACTTCGTGGGGTGAGAATTAGTGTAGTGCACAGTATTTTTTATTAACCTCGTCCAGAATAATATACTTTTTGGTTCTGTCTCAATTCGATTAAAAAAAACAACAACAACTACAAAGCTTTAGTGAACAACTATCCTTAGATTTACAGATTTCATACTATAATTTTTCCTGTGAGTTTTGTTTATCGATGTAAACTGTAACAACTGATTGTATCCGCGAAAATTGGAGTTTCGGAGTCCGGAGAGAACATCTGCGAGAGAATAACATCATAGCGGATGTTGCTTGACAGATAGCTTTCTGCTTATAGCTAAAAAGTAGTCCAGGCGCAGTGCAGCTTTTGCTGCAAATCCTGGACCAAAACAATGGGTAACTATTTGATTGTTTTTCTTTTTTTTTTCTGAATTCTTAAGAAAATTGAGTTCAAAATAAGTTGAATTTTTTGTACAAGCTGATGCGATTTAAAAGATTAATCGTTTATTTGACGTTATGTTTTATAAAATTTCGTCGTTCGAACGTTGCATTACTTGTAGCGTAGATTTCGTATCTGCATTACTTGATAAATTTGACACTGATTTTTCAAATTTAAATGTATTTTATTAAGTTGTTAATACAAATTTGTTAACAATATTTAGAGTATTTCTTTATTAAGTATATCAATTTTACATTTAATAATTTAGATTCTGGAGTGGAGACTGGAAATGAGTCGAATGATAGTTCGGTTGTACAGCAAAATGCTGCTGATACAACTCAAGAAAACCAGCGCACTGAATATAGTATTGTACCTCGAGAGTGTAAGCTACTCTCAAGTGAAAATGCAGTGGCGAATGTGGAATACAACTTTTCTGTAACATCAGATGTTCAGACTAGTAAAATATTTTCTATGACTGGAAGACGATTGTCACAAAGTCCATCCTTAGTCAGTCTTGTTCAAGCTCTTAAGCCTCAACCCAGAATGTCTTCAATGGTTATTATATTTTCCTATTTTATATTAACTATTTTCTTATAAATGTTCATTGTGGTTTTTAATTTTTAAAGGTGATAGAATTTCCTGCTCATGATATAATTCCCCATGATTTATGTCCAAAAATGAAGAGAAGAATTGTGTCAAAAACCCATACATTTTCACCTCTAAGGTCAGCCTCATCAATTATAACTCGTGTGCAAAACCGCCAACAAGAGAAACTTGCATCAGCTGTCTCTACAAACAACACAGAATTAGTAGAAAAATTACTAAATGAAGGAGTTTATGCAAATACTGCAGATGGGCTAGGACGTACCCCATTACATATAGCAGCAAGCAGGTATTTAAATATTATTTAAATATTTAATTTCTTAAAATAATAGTTTTTTTAAACATAACATAATAAAAATTTTAATTGAAAAAATAAAAAAATCATACAATATGAAATTTTGTTAAACTTCAGGGGTTACACAGAAATTGTGAAGCTTCTACTTGCACATAACGCTAATCCAAATGTTAAAGACAAAGTTGGTAACACACCTCTTCATCTGGCTGCTGTAACAAGCAAAACTGAGATAGTAAATTTACTATTAAAAGCAGGTACAAATGTTCTTTCGCTAGACGAATTTGGAAACAACCCGCTAGATCTTGCAAGAACAAAGCTACGTGTTCTCCAGAGATGCAGGGTATTTAAAAATTTATTTCATTTTTTAATTAATTTTAAAATTTAAAATTATAAAATATAAAAAATGTTATTTACAATTCTATTTTGAATGATAAATTACCATTTATTTTGATTAAAATTTTTAATTGTAATTAGTACTTTATTTTTATAGGAATGCGTTGGTTTAGATTTAAATGACATCAAGGACGACGTAAAAAAAGTAATCGAAATGCTAAAACAAAATCGATTAAATTTACTTGAACAAAAGGCTACATCAGAACAAGTTGAAACGCTAAGCGCAATCTGTTCGAGACTTACGCTCTCAAATTCATCGGATCAAATCGAGGATGATTTAAAAAATTTACTCGACAATTTGGATTCATTAACTTTAAAAAAGTAATTTACGGTTTTTGTTCAATATTTACATAAACACGCATGGGTGCGAGGGTTGATTATCTATAGCTATTGATAACCATACATATGTTGACTCTTTAAAACTACGGTAAAATAATTTAAATATTAACCTTAGAATAGTTTGTTGGAAAATTTTTTCATCCCAGTGCGATTTTGATTTATTTTTAAGGCTGAGATTGTTAAAAAATTGATTTCTTACGAAAAATCAATTAAATGAAAAGGAAAGACGTTTGAGGACATCAGTTCGTTGCAAATCATTAAACAATAAGTAAAAATGAATAAATTTACATGTACAGTTACGTTACAAAAGGATAATCGTAGGGTAAATAAATCAAAAAAAAGCTTTTTTGACTTTTTAATAAGAAAAAAATAAAATGAAAAAAAACGGAAAGAAAAATTATATATAATGCTGATCTGCCGTAAAATTTAATCAAATTTGAAATTAAATTATTCAGTGTTAAATAATCATTTATAAGCGGTTTGTATATACTATATTTAATAGCTATCTATAGGATGATTTAGGAAATAAGTACATTAACAGTGTAAATAACTTGTGTCTTTAATTTTCAAGTTGTAATTACAAAGCTAAAGATTCATCTCAAACGAAATATGTTGCTTGCTTTTCTAGATTATTGTATATTACACTATAGATATTGAATTGTACAATAAAACATTTTTGGACGAAATGCAGATATTGCATTAAAGAAATTTACGCAAATTATTCTTTAGTTTGTCCCTCTTATATATACTAAAACTTTTTGGTATAAAAATTGACAAAATATATAACACATTAACGATACTTTTGAATACAATGATTGTAAGACCCAAAGATTGTTACAGTTAAACTTATTTAAATAGAAAACTTAAGCTCGTTCAAATTGTAAACACTAATTTGATATTCTACATATCGCAAACTCCAAAAAACAATTAACAAAAAGCGTATATTATATCAAATTATCAACATTCTACGATTTTATTTAACGTATCTACAACTTTTTAAGCCACTACGTTTTTTCAGCAAATCACATAAAAATATTTATAATTTTAATTTTGACATTAGATCACAGAACATGATTTTGTGCCAGACAAGCTGTGGCTAGAAGACCATCAACGTAATAAATATTTGGAATTCAAGATTTTTTTTGACACAATTTAACGAAAAAAATGCCTTTCCTAAAAACTAGCAACTACTTAGTATCTCTGTTTTTTTTTTTTGTAAAGAGAAACAGAGTTGATTGGCATGTACAAAGTTTAAATTCTTTACTAATTAACTAGGTCTTTTTTTTTGTTTGCCTTGTTACGGCACGAACACACTACCTTGGCTCGAAAAACTCGACAAAGGAGTTATACCTGCACATAATTAGAAACATTTTAAAGCTAATAAGTTATAAAATGTCGATTAATTGACACGTTAACAGTCTTATAATACTTAAGATTTGACTGCAACTAAGACAAACCTTCGAAGCTTTAAGCCCTTGGAAAAGAAAAATTTCAATTTATACATCTCAGTTTTAATTTTCAACCACGAAAAAAGAAAATCATACACAGTTCGAACAAACATTCACGTGCAAGCAAACAAAAGAATTAATTGGTCACATCCATAGGTATAACTCCTCTCCTCAAACAACAACAAACGGTTCATCATATATAATCTATCTCGTCATCAAGAACGATTCGATCGGAGCACTGGACATGGCCGAATCCTCGATGCAGCCTTAAAATAGCTCCGAATCGACTCATCAAAACAACACGCTAAAAGGTTCCTCGATCGCGCACCAATCCACAGCTGATGACATCCCTTCTACAAACGAACATCTGGTGCATAAAAGTCCGAGGAGTAGGAAAAAGAATAAAGATCAAGCTCAGATCGCTCGCGATCCTGGACTTGGTTCGCGACGTCCGAGTGTTCTGTATTTGAAATCACCACGTTGTCAGGGACACATGACGGTCGCGAGGGAAGAAAAGATTTCAGCCTGAAGAGGACCATAATCGACTCTCTCACCGTCCACAGTCAGCAGACCAGCTGTCTGATCTTCAGCCGGCTCGATTCGGAATGCTCGTACTGGAATCATTTCAACGCCCGGATAGGAAAGATGTGAACCCGTACTCAGACCAAGCAGGAACTGCAACAGTAACAATGATTTACACTCTTATTTCAGTTTTTTTAAATTAAAACAATTAAGCTCAACTTACCTGCAGCAATACCGTCCGACTAATACCAGCTCGCACAATCATAAGCCAGATAATACCATCGTCAAGCTTTGCTCTTGGAGCAAATATGCAGTCCTGACCGAGATGCGACTGATAAGCCGCTTGTACAACAATAAATTCACCTGAAAAAAAAATTAAATTTGATGTCAAGTACCTGATTATATCAAGATATAAAAATATATCAAGACAAAAGATTTTACCTTCAATTTTAACCCAGGAACTTGGAACCTTCGTAGTGAGAGCAGGCAGCGTCGAGGGTGGACCATAAATGATCTTGCTTTTTGCATGGCTGTCTAGATCTGTAAAAAAAAAAATTATTTATAAGAGATTTTAAGATTATTATAAAAAATTATGAAAATGAAAAATTTTAATGAAAATGATATACTCACTCGAATCGGGATCATCAAGATCACCAACACTGTGATAAGTACTCGAGACGGAACCAGAACCGGTACTAAAATATGCAGATTTACGTGAAGTTGCAGAAAAGAAACTGTCGCATCTACGCCTTTCCAAAGGTTCACCAATCGACGTTTCTGTTTCAAGCTGCAGTGCATCTCTTGTCATTACGTCTTCGTCGTCGAGTTCGTGTAATACGCCCTCGTTAGCTCCTACACCACCATCGAAGCTTCTTGATTCCCTTATACTGCTGCATCTATAAAAGAAAAAATTATTTATTGCGTTTAGAAAAAAATTTTTTGAATCTCTTATTTGTAAAGCTTTTTAGTTAAGATCTTATAAAATTTGCGTTTTCTTCTTTGTATATCAAAGTTTGTAATATTACTATTTCTTAATTAAACTTAATTAATTCTTAAGAAATATTTGTTATTAAGTCAACAATTGTTTATTTGTTTATTTGTTTGTTTGTTCGTTTGTTTTATATCCTTATTTTTTTTTTATAAAAATAAATATAATGTAGATTAAGCGTTTGCGATAATAATAATAATAATAATAATATATTGCCTTTTAATTTTGTCTAGTGTTCATATAATATAAAATAAGTGCACTTGTATGATACGAATTTCTTGCGCTTAAATTAATACCGTCTGTAACGCCGTCGCCGTCATTCATACAATACGATTTGACACTGTGCTAACTTATCATCAAATTAAATGTAACTCGAGAACGCATCGTCATATTCAGAACATGACGGAGGTCGGTATTAATTTCGGTGCTAGATTTTTTCGTTAAATATGCTTGTGGTTATTTGAAATATACTTTTTATTGTACTTTGATTTTATATCGATATTATAATGAATAAATGACTATTGCGTGAAAAACAGAAAATTATTATGTGTTTAAGATTTATTTAAAAAAATCCACTACGACAATTCCCAAGTTTTTTTTTTTTTAATACAGTTTAAAACTTTAAGTACAATAAAGTAAAATGAGAGTATCACTACATTTTAGCATAATTAATTAAATTTTTAAATTTATCTATTGAAGCTTATCATCATAAAACAGTCATACAAAACATCACATGTATTTTTTTATAATTAGTCTAGACACTGTCTTCCAAGTTACGCGATTATAATTTTAATAAAATAAATTTGAATTATTATTGTCAGTAAAAATCATAATTACAAATGCGAATAAAATCTAGCTTACACATTTAAATGTATCTATATACATTGAGCAATAAAGTATACCAACGTGTTATTAAATATACGCAATATAAGATATAGTTGTTACGCACTGTATGTCATTTACATAAAACTTGCATATATACATATCTACGCTTTTACATATAAAACTAAATTACGTGATACAAATTAATTCATATTTTTAAGTTTATATCAAAGATAATATCTATATCGATAAAATTACTATGCAAATCGATCTTATTTTTTTTTTCTTTAAAATTATTTTAATCTTATTTAATCACAAAAAGCAAGTCAAAAAAACAACAACAAAAAATTAATATCTAATCAATTAAAAAAAAATTGAAAAACTTACCGATCAAGTTGATCACCATAACTTTTTGAATGAGCAATTTTTGTTGTTGTTGTTCGATTACGTTGTAAATTATTAGTAGATCTTCTATTATTAACAGGTCCACCATTAGTAGTTTTATCAATAATCGAATGTCCATTATTGCAAGAAGTAGTAGTAGTAGTATTATTATCATCATCATCATCATCATCATCATTAATAGGTAGATAATAAACAACACCGCGATAAGTGCGTAATCCAATAAGTCGAGCAACACTCCATACTGTAAAACGTTGTCCACCAATTGCACGTAATCGTTCGCTTTCTATGTCAATGTCGGCTAAAAGACCCCAACCAACCGATAGAAAAGAATATAATGTCTGTTTACGCGTTTCAACCCGTACCAAATCCATTTTACTTTTGTGACGACGTACTGTTGCTAATGCACTTATCATCATTGGATTGTGATCGAATGGTTCTCTGGAAAATACAAATTTTTAATTTTTTTTATGTTATTATTAAGCAAATTTTCTATATATATTTTTTTTTTATCTTTAAGACGATGAATTTGTTTTTCTCTTTTTTACGAGAGTTAGCGATTTCGTCAACGCGATTGGGTGCGGATTTACGTAGTTAGTCGACATACATCTTAATGAAGAGAAGCTAAAATGAATAATGGAATAGCGAGTCTCAAAGTCATTATATTATGTGTGCGTGTGGAAAAAGCCTGCTTTTAATATGTTTTGGAATATATATATTTGTGACGTGTTAAAGAGAATAAAATTTTTCGTGGTGTATTGTAGATTTCCATGACAGTTGTCACGTATGATTTTAAATACAAGATTTTAATTTGAAAGAAAAACATTTTATGTTATAAAGATAGAATTTTCTATTTGATAAAGATACCGATTTTGGAAAATAATATCGTGAATGTGTATTGGTCTCATTTTTTAACGTAAACCCTTTTTTTGACGTATAGAATATGGTTTATGTCGAGAACCTTGTATATAAGTATCGTTAAATCTACTCAAGCAGATATCCCGACGAGTTTATGAGCTTCAAAACGAAGTTATAAGAGAGTAGACGAGACTTGGATATAAATCATCTTAATACTGTATTACGCGAATTTACATTGACGCGTATAGGATGTGAGTTTTAGTGGTGGTGAAAAATACTAATAAAAGATTTTTAATGTTGTTATTAATTCTTTAAATATTTTTAATTAGTTTTTAATTTGTTTATTATTTTTTTTCTTTTTAATTTTATAGAGATATTTAGTTCGTATGAAAAATATATGTTAATAGGTCAAACGTCAAAATAGTAAATTTTAATAATAGTTTAATCTATAAAAAGACAAAGAATTTTCAGAATTTAAAAATTTAGCTTAGCAAGTCAAGTTCTTTTATTTAAGAAGAAACAGGTGAAATTAAGTGGAAAGTTAAAAGAGTAATTATATGCTTGGCGTTTTTGTTGCATACCAGAGGTATTAGGTATAATTGTAGGTAAATTATCTATCTATTCTAGCTTACACATTTTGCAAGTAGATCAGCGAATAAATGTTGAACAAAATTAATTGTGTATAAGAAAGAAAAAAAATTGTAAAAAAAAATTGTTTAACAGAAAAGATAAGAAAACAAAGCCAGTAGAATTTCAAAAAAGTCGATTCATCATTAACAAACAAAAAAATAAAATATAAATAAAAAAGAACAAATTTATCTTTAAGAAAAAGAAGAAAAAAATCTTACAAAGCAGTGACACTCATAAAATAGACAAGTATAACTAAAAATCCTTAAATAATATACTCACTGTCGTGAAAAGGCAATAGAAGCAGCAAGTCCATTACCAGATCCACAAGGTATTACACCAATTGGTAACCTGTTTATCCATTCCTGCCAATCTGGTCTTTGAAGAAGACCATTAATAGCCTCAAATACAATACCATCGCCACCAACTAATACAAGACCAGACCATTGACTTAAATCTCGTCCACGTACAAAATCTCTTGCGTAATCTGGATGTCTCGTTATAAATAGGTCATAGGTCAATTCGGCTTCAGCTAGAATTGGATGGACCCGACGTTGAAAATTTTCACGTGCTCTACCTGAGCCTGCTTTTGGATTTAAGATGACAAGTAATTTTTTAGGTTCGTCTGGACAGGCTGTAATATAAAAAAAAGACAAAATAATTGATTGGTATTAATTTAGTTTTGTGATTGTGGAGGTCTATTTGGTTTATATGTATTGTATTGTAAGATCGAGTATAAGGCGTTAAAATTGGCGCAATTGGGGTCGATCTTCGCGATGCTTATTGACACCTTGAAAAATCGTTATGTCTCGATTATATATATTTCGTTTAGTTAACGCGATGGTGATTTGATTATTATTATTATACACATACAGTAAATAATTTTCTTTTGCTGGTTGATTTTTTTTTTTTGTTAATTGTTAGAACGTATTTAAGCTTGCGAAATTTTCTACTTGGTATCTATCGACTTGAGAAATAAAATATAGAACGTATTGATAATACAATATTTGTTGTTTATCTAGTTGATAAAAGAAATTTTTATCTATAGATAAATATATTTGAGGTGTAAAAAATTTTTCTAAAAATAAAAGTATAATGTATAAATAAGTATAGATCGTTCATAAATAAAGAAAAAAAAGATTTAAAATTTGTATTTTTTTTTACGTTTTTCTAAAAAGAATTTTTTGCTGTCAAGAAAATTTTCTTGTAGCTTGAGTTAATTGAAATAGTATTCTCGTTACTCACTAATTATATAGTGTACGTACGAGAAAACTCAATGCCGCGTAGTTAAAATGGTATACCTTTAAAGGAGGACAAATATATCGAGTATATTATTATATATTTATATACATCGATAGAATATTCATTAAATATTTGTTATAAAGATATAATAGGCATGTCAGACAAAATCGAGAAAAAAAAGTAATTTTATTGTGACGTATTATTTAGATTTTTTATGACCTTAATTACTTTTTACAGGAAAATACACTGCATTATATTGTTTATTTTGTTAGTCACTATCTGGTGTTTAAAAGGTATAAATTGATATAAACCCATTTTCATTTTGTTTGGCTTTTATGACCCTTAATATCCTTGGAAATTTTTACTAATGAACGTACAATAATTTAAAAAAATATAGCTTGTAATAAACTTAATGACCAACTAATAAACATAAATTTCTTTTTTTTTATATTCAAAACAATTATAAACGATTCCAATAATCACGAATTACACTAAAACGCATTTAACTTAAAAAAAAATAGCTATTCAAATTTTCTTTTTATTTTTACACATCACGATTATACAGACGATGTCATAATAATGACGTAGCACAATAATTTTAACATTTTTTTTTTCGTTACGTATAGGTACTCGTCATTTTCCGTCAGGCCACTACAAAACATCATTAAAATCATTCACGAAAACATTCGGTAAAATCCATTTAAATTTAATAATGATAAAATAAAAATATTTATAAAAAAATCATGAACAGAGCAATTTTTATAAAAATCTACATAAAACAGCGTGTCCTTAAAAACAAGCACGTGTGCCATAGACATTCATTAATAATCAGCTAAAATTTATAAGTCTCATCATCTCTTTTATTTCTAACATTTCGCAAGAGAATCCTCGATCCTAGTGCCAATTTAAAAAATATACTTTCACGATTATTATACAATTTTAATATTCGCTTTTAAAAATTAACTTATACCTATACCTATATATCCATCATGTACCAAAATTGGCAAAAGACTACTTTGGGGATCCTTCAATCGCAAATTAGCCGCATTTACAATATCCCAGGGTCTTTTTCCTTTTTCTGAAGTCGTTGCCTTCGATTTTAAGGTCGTCGAGAAAGAGATGTATATATACAAGTGTATAAGAAGGATGAACGTACTTTTAAGAGAAAGAGCGCGTATATATATGGATTGTGAAACGCAGGTGTCGATGTCGACATGATTTTTCTGCGAAGGTGTTTATACTTTATACCTATATGCCTATTATGTATATGTAACTTGTTCTATTCTACTTTGATTTTATAAATGAGATTTTTATAATTTAAACGGTATTTACGTTGTGTGGGTTTGTTTGTGATTATGAATTAAAATTGTAATTTGTGAATAAATTATAATTAAAAGTATTTTATTTAAATATTCTGTAAAAATTATAATGATTTTTTATTTATATCAACTACTAATGTCTACGACGTTTAAGGTAATAAAATGCCAATTAACAAGTAGGGTAAACTGCCCGGTTATTGACCGATTTGTCAAAATGCTACTTTGTAAGGCTTATAATTATTTTATTTTAGTATTTATCAATAGTATTTTTG